>VSMD01037455.1:0-64377 GCA_008750895.1 Mirza zaza
TTTTGAGACAGAGTCTCACTTTATTACCCAGGCTAGAGTGAGTGCCGTGGCGTCAGCCTAGCTCACAGCAACCTCAAACTCCTGGGCTCAAGCAATCCTGCTGCCTCAGCCTCCCAAGTAGCTGGGACTACAGGCATGTGCCACCATGCCCAGCTAATTTTTTCTATATATATTAGTTGGCCAATTAATTTATTTCTATTTATAGTAGAGATGGGGTCTCGCTCTTGCTCAGGCTGGTCTCGAACTCCTGGGCTCAAATGATCTGCCCACCTCAGCCTCCCAGAGAGCTAGGATTACAGGCGTGAGCCACCGCGCCCGGCCTGCCCTAATTCTTGTGCTGTGGTTCCTAGTTCCCAGACCCCATCTAATTCTTGGTTCCGGACCAAACTCAAGCTAGCTCTCAGCATTGTTCTAATAAACTTTCCTTTTGCTTAACTAGAGGTGGCTTCTATTATTTATAATAAAAATTATTAAATACAGAGAAGAAACATTAGAAAATAGAAGTATCCATAATGCCATTTGGTAGTCTTCTTTTTCATTATTATATCTTGAACATTTTCAATGATCAATAAATAATATTATATAAAATAAAATTTAATGGTTACCTAGCCCATCATTGCACAGATATACTATAGTACACTATGATCTATTTAATCAGTGCTGGATATTTATATATGTCCTTTTTTTGTTGCTATTGCAAATCTGATTAGCATCTTACGTTTGCATAATTGTATACAGTTTTGATTTTCTTTCCCTTAGAATAAATTTCTGAAAGTAAAATTGTTGGGACAAAAGGTAAAGGCAATTTTAAAGCTTTGAATCATATAGACATTTGTCCCACAAGGAAAACTATACCTATTTACCCTCCTATCAGCAATGTATGAAGATACATTCTGATAAGATCTTATCCATAAGTTCCATTGTAAGATGGTAAATAGGAGAATATAAAGCTATTCAACTTTACTTGCTCAAATGCACAATTTAGAAAGCAATCAGCCTTTGGTTTGTAAAACCCCAGAATAAAGGGGAAGAGTTACAACAGAACTCAATACATGTCTCAAACCATTTAAGAGTTCTCAATTTTAAAATTAAAAAAAAAAGAAAGAAAATAAATTTTAAAAAAAGAGTTCTCCACAAAGTTCTTAGTACAACTCAATACAAACCAATGCCAGAGGTGTTTTTTGGTGAATGGATACTGTGGAGGATCTCATAATGACTTAGAAAGAGAAGAAGGAAAGAAAATAAATTGCAGCCAGCTTTCATTATAGCTAATGAATTCACGTTAATGCACCTGTACATTCAAAGATCAGGAATGAAAGGATTTCATATCTACCAAAGGTATATTTATACAAAAGGTGCTGCTAAAATCCATTATAAAATTACAATGCCTAGAAAGAACCTGAGAATCACAAAGTCTAGTCTTACCTCACAATGTTTTCTCTAGATTATTGTATAAAAATCATATGGCATTTTCCTGAGTCAACTGGTCTTTCTTTTAACTGATATACAACCTAATAAAAGAAGCCATCTATTAATAGCTAGATCTGTGCTCAAACAATAATATCTTGGTGATTGGAAGCTGATGAGAGCCAATTTTTATAACTTAGCTACTGCATTCTAAGGAAATACACCCATAACCACATTTTAGAAAATCCTTGTATTTGTCGTCAATGAAATGGGTATGATAAGCCCATGTGTATGGGTGAGTTTGTGTACATATGAATGTGAATGCGCATGTGCGCGTGCGAGTGTGTGTGTGTGTGTGTGTGTGATCTGAATAAATCCAAGGGCCCCATGTGGCTCAAGCTCAGTGAGTTGTTAAATTCATGGAATCCATGAAAAAGTAATTAAAATACTCTAATTCTTTACTCAATCTCTCACAGATAAATGCATTTTAATGCACAGCTAGTATCTTGAGAATTATTTTCTCCCCATCCTAATTTTCTTAAAATAACAGCTGTTCCCTAATTCATTTCTCCCAATATCAATTCCCAGTTGTCCCAAATTCAGCCTATTTTATTTTCTCTCCCCTCCACATCTCTCAGCTGCTTATAATGTAGAATCATTTAGCGCCTTTAACATCCTAAGTATTCCCTCTGCTTAAAATATTATCTTATTATGAATAACTAAGGTGCATCCAAGTGCTGACATGGAAAGCACCTAGAAGCTGGGGGAAATAAGAGAATGTTGTAAGAATTCAAGTATTAATTGGTTTAATTCTAATTATACATTAATAATTTTCCCTGACATGTTCATATATAATTTATGACAAGACAGCTTCACAAGTGGTAGATAAGGGGTTCTATGTCAAAATTAATGGTTTCTGGTCTAATTACTACACATGTATTCTCCAAGTGAAGAGAAACATTATAAACAATGTCTTAAAAACAGGGTTTTGTTTTGCTTTTCCAGAGAAGACAAAAGAAGATAGTGCTTTTAGCCTTTACCAGTGGATTTATTAGTACCTTAAGTGGTTGTGGCCATTTTTATTTTCTATTCTTTTTAATCAAGGAGAAAATTTAACCCAGAAAGAGACAAATGGTTAGGGCACTCACATGTCTAGATATGAAACTAGAAAATCTGATTAGTGATAGAATTGTCATAGATGTAAAAGGTTCCAAAGAACCCTAAGAATTCCTCTAGTGATATAACTACAGCACATTAACACTTCTTGACTATGAATTTGCATGACTTTATATCTAAAGCCACTTTTCTACATTGTAGAGAACACACAAATATATACTTGGATAAAACAAAAGGATACTGCTTTAGGTAGAAATTTCATACTGTATTATATGGTGTATTATTGGCATCTAAAGCTTTAGCCTTCTCCTTTAAAAATAGTGAAGTACTTATATAATTATATGTTGGAAGGAGAAGAGGGTAAGAGATTTCCAGAGCTAATGATATGTCAAGAGTTCATCTTTCTGCAATTTAATGTTAGCTGTAGATTGAGATCTCAGACATTCTTTTATTTCTCTCATAATTACTTAACCTTATTTGACTGTTCCAAATGTGCACAGTGACCCTTCCTTGATGTTCCTTTTTGTTATATGAGGCATCTGTTTAGATGCATATGCTGAATTAATGGTTTTTAGAAATTCCAAATTTATATTGGTATCATAAATAGACTCAGTATTAATGAAATTCATTTTTTGACAGTGTGAAATATACAATCAATGACAAAATGTTTCTCTAGGGAGCAATAAAGCTAAACATAGTTAAAGTATGCTGGGCAGCTCACTGTGTTTTTGAATAAGGGTCAATAAATTATGTATATTCTGTGCATCTAACTACTGGCCTCAGTAGCTGCTTAACAACCAGGTAAAATAAATAATCAGTCCTACTCAGACCTATAATAATATCTGCTAGAAGCACCTAAATCATTGGTGGTGAAGAAAAATGTTTTCAATAGTTTCTTGAAAGGTTTCTTTTTGCTTTTAATACAAACTAATCCATCATCGAATATGTACAGAATATCTTCTGTATGCAATATGTCTCTGCATATAAAAAAGATAAGAATGAACCTAACTTCAAGGATCTTATATTCTAATGGGAGAGGAGGGTAAGAAGTTGACAAATAAAGTGCAAAACACCACCATAACATAAGACAGGCACAAAGCTCTATAGAGTCTTCTTTTATACAACATTTCTTTCTTTCTTACCTAACCCCTTACAAGTTCTTTTGCTTTTCTCCAAAATCTTTCAATTCTGCTGACTTTCTCCACGTCTTACCACTTCAGTCCAAGCTGTGTCATCTCCTATTTGGTCTCTAGAGTAGTTTCCTAATGGCTCTTCCCACATTCACTCTCGTTCCACTACAAACATTGTCCACAGTAGCCAAAGAAAATTTTCAAAACATCTTATCCTGTCCCCAACCCCCACCACACACATACAACCCTCATACATGGCTTCCCATTTTTCTTAGGATAGAAATCAAAGTCATGCTCAGTCCATGCCTACTCTGTAATCTCCCCTTTTGAGAGTGTGTGCAAGGGTCTTCTCTTACATGTAAATCTCCTTCTAGTCATAGCATGGGACCACCAGGCTGGGACACTCTTACTGCTACTCCACCTCTGCTTTGTCCAATTAATTTCTATTTATCTTGTTAATCTTGGCTCAAATGAAATTTCCTAAGAATCCATGACATGCTAGACCAGATCCGGTTCCTTTGTCACAAACTCTCTTAACAGTGATTTCATTTGCTCACTTTGCATTTTGTATTTATATCTTGAATTATTTCAATACTCAATTATTGCCTACCTCTCTTAAGAGAGTGTAGGCTACATTAAGCAGGAAAAATATCTATTTTGCTTATCTTTACATAATCACTAACATGCTTTGCACATGGTAGTTTCTCAGTACTTGTTGAATAAATGAGAAAAAACATCAGTTGCAAATGTGGGACTCAGTAATAAAAATCTGCTTTAACTGAAATTTATATTGTATATGAGCTGTTAAAAATAAACAAGCTAAAAGTGCAATAAACATTAGACTCAAAACAAAGTCTGTTAGGGTACTGTTTCTTCCTTTCCTGCCATCCCTGCACCCTATATCAAGAGGGGACAATATTCTTATGTATTTCCTATCAGAGTTTTCTCCATATGGGACTACCTTGGATAATGAAAGGAAAATGAAACTTTCAGGTATAGACACTACATAAAATCCACTTCAAAACACTGAAACTGAAATTAAACTTGATGCCTCAAATGTAATAATATTTTGGCTGTTGATCTTAATTCCCTAAGGGTTTCAGATCAATGAATAATATGAGCCACAGATACTGTACTGCATAGTATTGAGATCTGTTGCTTTTCTCTCTGAAACTACCTTGCTTTTTTTTTCAGTGTACACATTATTTTTTTACTGACAGTACTTGAGATTTTTTGAAAAGCTAATATTATTATTGATGACATCCAACCTCATACTATAAAATAACTTGATGCAGTGACAGCATTATGTTCATTAGGACTTCATCATAGATGTGAAAGGCTCTTCTTCATTCAGTGGGCTTTGTGTTCATATCTACAATCTCTGGGTGATTAGGACATTGTCAATTTTTATTAACATTTTAATGACGAATTTCTTATGACATAATACATACCATAAAATTCACTCTTTTAACATGTATAATTCAATGGCTTTTAGGAGACTTAAAAAAAATTGAAATCATCACAACCCTCTAATCTCAGGATATTTTCATCCCCTCAAAAAGAAACCCATTTCTCACTGGCACTCAATTCTTTTTTTCTCCTCCTATTAACCCTTGGGAACTACTAATCTACTTTCTGTCCTTATGGATTTGCCTATTCTGGACATTTCATTTGATGGAATCATACAATATGTGGCCTTTTGTGTCTCATTCCTTTCACTTAGCATAGTGTTTTCAAGGTTCATCTACATAGTAGTATGTATCAGTATTGCATTTATTTTCATTGCTAAATAGATATAGTACATTTTGTTTATCCATTAATCAGGTGATACACACTTGACTTGTTTCTACCTTTTGGACATTGTGAATAATGTGGTTAAGAACATTCATACAAATTTTCCTGTGAACATATATTTTTATTTATCTTAAGTATATATCTAGAAGTGGAATATTAGGTCATAGGGAAACTCTATGTTTCATTTTTGAGGAACTGCCCAACTATCTTAGAAAGTTGTCATGGCCCACTTGCAGGACAGGGGATGACACACATAAAAACATAGACATAAAACGCTGGCACAAGAGAATTGGTTGCAGTCCCAGAAAAATAAAGTATACAGACACAAAGACGGTTGAAGACTGCAGCCAATTCTCTTGTGTCCGTGTTTTATGTCTATGTCTTTATGTGTGTCATCCCCCGTCCTGCAAGCGGGCCATGACAAGTGGCACAGCGAGCAAGGTAACAGACAACCTTGGCTTGCATGGAGACCACAGGTCCTTGGCCATTTGTCTGGAGGAACAGTTCTCTCTGCTGGTCAACAAGTCACGCCTTGCTAATTGTGGCAACAAGCAATGGGCTCCCGTTCTGCTGACTTTGGGTCTCGGCCAATCTGACCCAGGGACGGCTCCTTCACAAAGTGCCTGCACCATTTTACAATTGTACCAGCAATGTATGAGGGTTCCAATTATTCTACATCCTTGCCAACACTTGTTAGTGTCCATCTTTTTCATGATAACCTTCCTAGTTAGTGTGAAGTGCTCATTGTGATTTTGATTTGCATTTCCCTGATGACTAATGAAGTTGAGCATCTTTTCATGTGCTTATTGGTTATATTTGTATCTTTGGAGAAAGGACTATCCAAATTTTTTATCATTTGTTAATTGGATTATATCTGTCTTTGTTGAGCTGTAATTGTTCTTTATATATTCTAGATAGAAGTCCATTATCAGATCTATGATCTGCAAATATTTTCATTATGTGAGTAATCTTTTCAGCTTTTTGCTTGAATAGTGTTCCTTAAAGCACAAAAGTTCTAATTTTGACAAAATCCAGTTTATTCATCTTTTCTTTGGTCACTTGTGCTTTCAGTGTCATATCTAAGAAACCATTGTCTTGGATTCAAGGTCATGAAGATTTACATCTATGCTTTCCTCTAAGAGTTTTATAGTTTTAGTTCTTCTATATAGGTATATGATAACTTTCTCATATGGCTAGAAGAGGGATCCAACTTCATTCTCTGGCATGTGGATACCCAGTTGTCCCAGGACCATTTGTTGAGAAGACTATTCTTTTCCCATTGAACTGTCTTGGAACCCTTGTAAAAAATCAATTGATCATAAATGTATGCATTTATTTCTGGGCCCCCAATTCTATCTCATTGGTCTGTATGTCTATCTTTATGCCATTGAAACATTGTTTTATTTACTGTAGCACTGAAATAAATTCTGAAACTAGGATATATATAAGCTCTGCTACTTTGTTCTTATTTTTCCAAGATTGTTTTGGCAATTTGGACTTGAGATTCCATATGCGCCTTAGGATCAGTTTTTCCGTTTCTGTATAAAAGGCTGTTGAGATTTTGAATAATTATTGTACTGAATCTATAAATTACTTTGGGGTGGATATTGTACTCTTAACAATATTATGTCTTCTAATCCATGCACACAGGCCGTCTTTCCATTTATTTAGGTTTTTTTTTCAATAATGTTTTGTTTTGCACCTTTTGGTTAAATTAATTCTTAAGTATTTTTGATGCCATTATATATGGAATTAAAAAATTTCTCTTTCAGTGTTCATTGACTTTATATATAGAAATTCAATTGATTTTTTAATATTGATCTTATATCTCATAACTTTGCTAAATTCATTTGTTATTTCTAATCACTTTGTGAGTGTGTGTGAGTGTGTGTTCCTCTGGATTTTTGGCATACAAGTTCGTGTCATCTGAGAATAGAGATAGATTTACTTCTTTCTTTCCAAGCTAGATGCCATTTATTTATTTATTTAGCCTAATTGTTCTGGCTGGGATCTCCAGTACAGTATAAAATAGAAGTGGTACAAGCATACATACTTGTCTTGTTACTGGTTTAAGAGGAAAGCATCAGTATTTCATCAGTAAGTATGATGCTATCTTTTGGTCTTTTTGTAGATGGCTTTATTAAGTTGAGAGTGTTCTTTCTTATTACTATTTTGTTTAGTGTTGTCACATTAGAAGGTGTAGAATTTTTGTACAATGCTTTTTCTGTATCTATTGAGATGATCATGTTGTTTTTGTTTTTTATTAATGCAGGGTATTACATAGATTCGATTAATTTTCCTAGGTTAAACCAACTTTGCATTCTGAAATAAATCTCCCTTGGTCATGGTGTGCAATTCCTTTTATATGTTGTGGGATAAAGTTTGCTAGCATTTGTTGAAAGTTTTTGTTTATATTCATAGGGATATTGACCTATAATTTTCTTTGTGATGTTATTGTTTGGTTATTATATCAGAGTAACAGCCTCAAAGAATAACTTGGCAGTTTTGCTTTCTCTTCTATTTTTTAGAAGAATTTGTGAAGAATTGATGTTAATTCTTCTTTAAATGTTGGTAGGATTAACCTGTGAAGTTATTTGGGCCTGCAATTGTCTTTGTGGGAAGTTTGGTAACTTATAATCAAATCTCTTTAATCAATGAAGGTCTATTCAGATTTTCCATTTCATCTGAGTGAGTTTGGGAAGATTTATCATGCTAGAAATTTGTCTATTACATTTGGTTATCTAATTTATTAGCACGCTATTGGCCATTTCTCTTATAATCCTTTCTATACGTATAAGGTTGATAGTGATGCTCTTTTTTTAATTCTTGACTTTAATAATTTGAGTATTTTCTCTTGTTTTCTTAGTCAGTATAGTTAAAAGTTTGTCAATTTGGTTAATCTTTTCAAAGAATCAACTTTGGTTTCCTCGATTCTCTATTGTTTTTCTATTGTCTATTTCATTTATTTGCACTCTAATGTATATTATTTTTTTTCTACATGATTGTTTTGGGATCAATTTGCTCTTGTTTTTCTAGTTTCATGAAGCGAAGACTCGGTTATTGATTTGAGGTCTATTTGCTTTTAAAATATGCTTAAAGTTACATATTTTCCTCTAATCGCTGCTTTAGCTGGATTGTATAAGTTTTGGTATGTTATATTTTCATTTTAATTCTTCTTTAAGTATTTTCTAATTTCCTTTTTGATTTCTTTTTTGCCCCATTCATTGTTTAGATATGTATTGTTTAATTTTCACCACGTACCTGTGAATTTCTCAAATTTTCCTCTATTAATCATTTCTAAATTTATTCCATTGTGTTAAAAAACAAACTTTAAATGACTTTATTTTTTCAATATTTATTGAGACTTGTATCATGGCCTAATGTCACAGAGAATGTTCCATGTGCCCTGAAAAGAACATGTATGCTAGTTTTGTCTGTGGAGTGTTTGTGAATGTCTGTAAGGTTTAGTTGATTTGTAATGTTATTTAAGTCTTCTGTATGTTTGTTGATCTTCTGCTGAGTTATATGCATTTTTGAAAGTGGATATTTGAGTGTTCAACTGTTATTGTTGAATTTATATTATGTTTTTGTTTTATCTGGAATACCTTAACTTCTCTTTCATTTTTAAAGGGTAGTTTTGCTTTCTTTTTCAATTCTTTTTCTTTTTTATTAATGAATAGCTTTATTGTTTTAGGTCTTTCACTTAGGTCTTTGATCCATTTTGAAGTAATTTTTGTATATGGCATTAAGTATGTGGATATCCAGTTTTTCTGGCACCATTTGTTAAAAAGACTGTTTTTTCCCCATTGATGGTCTCAGCACTCTTGTCAAAAATCATCTGACCATATATGTGAGGGTTTATTTCTGGGCTCTCTGTTTTATTTCTATTTTATTTAATTGGTCTACATGCCAGCATAGCACTGTTTTGATTACTATAGCTTTGTCATAAGTTTTGAAATGCAGAAGTGTGAGTCCTTCAGCTATGTTCTTCTTTTTCAAGATTGTTTTGAATATTCAGGGTCCTTTGAGATTCCATGTGAATTTTAGGATGAGCTTTTCTATTTCTGCAAAGAAGGACATCATAATTTTGATGGGGATTGCATTAAATCTATAGATCACTTTAAGTAGTATTGACATTTTAATAAGTTTTTCCAACAATGAACATAAGATGTATTTTTATTTATTTATGTCTTCAATTTCTTTTAGCAACGTTTTGTAGTATTCACTGTACAAGTCTTTCACCTCTTTGGTTAAGTTTATTCCTAAGTAATTTGTTCTTTTTGATGCTACTGTAAATGGAATGGTTTTTGTAAATTCTTTTTCAGATTGTTCATTGAGTGGATAGAAATGCAAATGATTACATGTTGACATTATATCTTGCTATTTTGATGAATTCATTTATTAGTTCTAGCAGATTTTTTTGGTAGAATCTTTACAGTTTTTCTATATGTAAGATCATAATATGTACAAACAGAGATAGTTTTACTTCTTTCTTTCCAATTTGGATGCCTTTTTTTTTTTGATAGTCTTTTTCTTTCAGTACATTGAATATTTCATCTCATTATCTCTGGCTTCCATGATTTCTGATGAGACTCTTCTGTTGTTCTTATTGAGGATTTATATCTCTTGTATGTGATGAGTTGCTTCTCTCTTGCTGCTTTTAAGATTATTTGTCTTTAGCTTTAGATAGTTTGCCTATAATGTGTCTAGGTAGATCTGTACATTTTTTTCACAATTATTTTTTTCTGTTGCTCGGATGGAAAAACCTCAATGGATTTGTCTTGAAGTTAACTAATTCTTTCTTGAATAATTTCTTGAAAATATCAGTGGGTCTGTCTTGAAGTTAACTGATTTTGCTGTTGAGCCCACTAGTGAATTTTTCATCATGGTTATTGTGTTTTTAAATGCCAAAATTTCTATTTGATTCTTTTTAAATAATTCATGTATCTTTTTAGTGATAGTCCTTTTTTGGTGGGGCATCATTTCTATACTTTCCTTTAATTCGTTAGACATGGTTTTCTTTGGCTTTTTGAACATATGTATAATGGCTGATTTAAATTTGTTATCTAATAAGACTAATATCTGTGCTTTCTCAGGAACAGCTTCTATTGACTGCATCTTTCTCTGTGTACAGGACCCAATTTCCTGTTTCTTTGCATGCTTTATAATGTAATGTTAAAAACTAGACATTTTAAATAATATAATGTGCCAAATCAGGAAATTTCTCCTCCTCCCCAGCCTTTGTTGCTGTTTGTTGTTGTTGTGTGTTTGTGTAGCATCTTCCGTGGAGTAGTGTGTTTAATATTTTTCCTAGACTAATTCTTTAAAGTCTGTATACTTTATTGTGCATGGCCGCTGAAGACTCTGATGAGTTAGCCTAATGGCCAGCTCATACTTGGACAGAAATGTCTTTATATTTTTTGAACTATTAAGCCTCCCATACTTTGGTGATTGACTCTATGTGTATGCTGGGGCACATATTAAATGATCTGGCAGGCAGTTTACAACTGTCTTACCTCTACTTCCTGCTTACCTAGAACCTCAAGTTCAGTCATAGATGAGAAATTAGGATTGTCTCACATCTTTTCTGGGCATGTATACAATCCTTCATATACATGCGGTTTCCTAGACCCCTAGAAATATATTAGAGCTTTACAAAGCCTCCTATGGACATTACATTCCATAGTTTTTCCTTTTAATTTTTGTAGGAAAGATCTCTCATTATCTCTATTTGATAATGCCCCCTCAGGCAGCTGTACTGTTAAACAATTGATAATGATAGATTTTAACAAATATACCTAAAGATTGGACAGAATGAGCTCTGAATTTGGTTAAATTAACAAAAGCCCTGAAAATGGAAATGTTCAGGGAGCTTCCAGATAGGTCAAATAATCACAAATCTCTGAGGATAAGGTTTTTGGGAAGCTTCAAACCCATTTTGTCCTCTCTCATGAATGCTAAAATGCTGGTTTTCATAGCTACTATAGTTGTGAATCTGATAGTTTTCAAGTACCAATCCCATGCAGATCTGGAAAAAGATATGGGAGGGATTAGGGAATGTTAAAATGTCACCAAACTCACTGCTTTTACTGAAATTCAGCCATTTTTCCTGGTTAAACACTCCTGTAAGCTTCTAGTAAATTTCTAGAGTCTTTAAAAAGTTGACTTTGACATTTTTTGTCAGTGTCTTGTTGCTTTATGGAGAAGTAGATTTTCAGAGGTTCTTACTCTGCCGTTCTGAAAATGTGATCTTGATTTCAGTTTCCTAAATTTATCCTTATTTTGGTGAACAACATGAAAAATTCTTCCCAACTTAAAACACTGGGAATCAGAAGATTTCCTCAAGCATACAGATAATTTTTAAAGATTTTATTAAATAGTATGAGTGCACATTTTTAAGTACAGAAGATCTTCCATTAGTGAGTTTACTTAGCTGCTGTTAGCTAAGGGGAAGAGTTCAAAATTTTCTAAAAGGTTCAAATATTTCGGTATATATTTCCTCTAGTTGAACTCCTCAATTATGTAAATGTAAATATTTATTAAGGCATTTAACAAGTATTTGAGGTCTAGGTACTAGAAATAAAGATCTAATTTATTTCTGCATTGTTAATAAAGAGAATTAATTCAAAGCAATCAGATATACTCTACCCATTCCCTCCATAACTACAAGGAAAAGAAAAAAAAAATTACTTGATTCCAAGGAATCTGCAATTTCAGGATAGTTTCCACAACAGACAAGATTTCAATCAAATTCTGAGAATTTTAATAGAATATTTAGGAGTGACAGGTTGCATTCAAATTAAATATATTCATTTTAGAGGAAAAATGAAACAAGGTTGCCCTCCTTCTGTCTGCATAGATAGATATGGGATGATTTGTGCTGGTTCATCCATGAAAAGATAAAATGTTTCAAAGATTTTTATAAAGTTGTTCTTATGGTCACTGTTCACCATTAACACAGACTCAATATTATACATTGAATGTTATGCAATTTTTAAACAAAAGTTATGGAGTATTTAACAAATGCTTAGTTGAGGCTTTTCTAATGAGTCAGTGTGGAATTTAATGCAATTAATAGACATTAATGTGTGTTACATGTTACTTGAGTGATTATAAATGGAAGATTCCACCTGTGAGAATCAATCACATTTTCTCCATTAAGAAAACTGTATTCACTTAATATTAGCTATAAAATATGATTTATAGCTGAGTTTCTTCATGTTGACTCTGATACAGGATTTTTTCAATTATGCAAAAGGAAGGTTACCTCATTGCATAGCCATAAATAATGTTTTTATTAATAATAGGTAACTCTCTTCTCTCTTCTCACATATTATTTACCTGAATTTATTTTCTTTTATTTCATCAGTATTTTGCTTTATTTTACCAAAGCACCTCTCCATAATGTATTCCACCATAATTTGCAACTGGAAATAATGAGTAGTGACACTTTTTTCAGACCATTTAGGAAAAGATGGATCCTGAAGACTGTCATATAGTTAGTTTACAATGTAATTATTCCTGGAGTGATGACACGTTCCACAGAATATTAACTGACTTGCTAAGAAAATGTTCTTAAAGCTTTCACAGACATGAGAAAAGCAAATCTGAATTCATTGCTCATGAGATATAAAAGAATGAATTAAATTAAGTGCATGCAACCTAAATTTAAAATCAATTGTGGTTAGACAGGAAATTACAGCTGATAGATAACAATGCCATACTTGAGTTTCTAAGCCTTCTGTCACAGAAATAAAAACTTTCTTCTGCATTTCAGAAAGAATCCAGACTGACATACTAAGTTATAGCCACAGTATCTGTGGACCGCATCAAAACCTTTTTGAAGGTGAATTCTGATACTGTATTAAATACTGAGTGATTTCAACTCTCATACTAACTATGACCACTTCCTTGATTTATCACACACTATTCCCACAATAGTGTACAGCTCAGCACCTAGTTTGTCTTTTTCACTGCAATTCCACTTTGGTATTAAGATTTAATAGGCTTTTTTTTCCCTTATGAAACTCTTAAATCTTCCTTTTTCATCACTCTGAAGTTTAACAGATATTACCTCTTATTATCTTATTTTGGACTCTCTTATTCAGCATTTATTCACAGTGGACTACATTTGCTAACTTTTGTCCTTGGTTCTCATAGTTCTCAAGATTTTTGTATTGATGATATTGTCTCTCAAAGACCTCATCACTGAAGGTGATTCCTCTTGAAGCTTGCTGCTCTTGCACCGCACCAACAGAAAGAAGAAAACAATCTTCCCCTAAAAGAAAACTTACATCTCAATAGTCTATGAAATGTCTCACCAAGCATCATACTTTTTTCAGAGAATTTTTTTTTATACAATCACAATTCATCTAAAAGGAAATGTTTGTATTGGAAAGATTCCAACAATTGTTGTCTACTATATCTGAGGCCAAACAAACTGAATAATAGGGAGTGATTATACTGTTCAAAATGCATAATATAGAATTAATTTATCATTATAAACAGTTGTAATAACAGGGATTAGCCTTTATAAGATATTAGATTTAATAGATTATAAACAGATAGTGGGATATTATGTTTTAAATACTATTTTATATCTCTTTCTTTAAGAAAACACATCTTAACAGAATCCTTAAACCAGACAGAGATAGGCAAACTTTTTCTGCCAATAGCTAAACAGTAAGTACTTCAGGTTTTGAGAGTCATAGGGGCTCCATTATAACTCCTGAACTCTGCCATTATTACAGCCATGGACTATACATAGACAAATGGGCATGACTATGTTTTAATAAAACTTTATTTATGAACACTGAAGTTTGAATGTCATATAATTTCTACATCATAAAATATTACTCTTCTTTTGAAATTGTTCAACCATTTAAAAATGCAAAAGCCACAGTCAGCTCATGGGCCAAAGGAAAACAAGCAGCAGGCCAGATTTGATTCAGGGGCCATCGTTTGCTGATCCTGTTGTAAATTGTGGTATTAAATTTTATTTCTTTTGTAGCCTTTGATGCATATTATACAGTACACTAACCAGAAGAAAAAAGAAACACACTTGTGATTCACTGTGATGAATGAGGTTTTACTGGATTTTTCAGAAGTCCCTTTTTTAATTAAATTATATTGCATTTCTCTCAATAATAAAAAAAGAAAAGGAAACAGGTCAGATTCTAAGCTATTGTGATTCACCTAGGCAGTAAATTTCATAATGCAAGTAAAAATTTTTAGTTCAGCTAAATGACTGAGATTTGGATACAACACAGCTTTGTTTGACTGATTTGCTAATTGATGTGCCCTGTGAAGTTCCTAAAACTATTCATTGCTAGAACATGTGACATAGATATACTATATCTGCCATCAGTTCCAATGATAAAGCTCTTGAAGAATCCTATGATTTTTGACATTACAAAATTTAAGTTCCCATGGGAAAAACAGGTTTGAAAGACCAAAAAAACCTATAGAAGTGATTAATGTTTAAACTTCCCCCAAATAATTCAAGAGCAAAAACAAAAAAGACACATCAATGCCATTTATACATATTAAATGAGTAATTATGAATTCAGAGCTATAAACTTTCATGTACAATTTATTATTTCTTGGGACCTTTTCAGGATTTCCCCAATCTCTAGTTTTAACCAGATGTTTATAAACAGAGCTTACATTGCTTCAGATAGTAAAACAAACAAACAAACAAATAGAAGTTATTTTCTGTTTGGTTTTGTATACAAATGTTTAGTGCATTTCTGATTTAAATTCATGAGTTGATGATGTCTGATTCCAAAGGCCCACATATGCCTGGGCTTATCTTTCTTTCTTTTCAGACCAGGGGTCATTACTTCAACCTCTAATGTTTTCAACCACTCTTCTTATCTCCATTTTCTAATCTTACCATTTCATTCTTGTTTTTCAGTTTTCTGTAGCAAGTATGACCCACAATTTATTTATGCTAAAATCAAAATTTTCATAGTTGACTTCAAGCTATGTAGAAATAATTTGTCTATATTCAACTTATGAATACAGAAAATTCATGGTTTGTAAAAGATTATTATGTTTTTTAGGACAGGTACTATAAAAATTTTTAATTAAATGTTTGAGCTCAAACCCTAAGATTTTATAAATGAGGCAACCAAAGCTCTGTTTCCTCAATGGCTTGTTCTGGAATTCAGAGACATTATATACAGGGCTGATAATCAGGACACCATGGAAAAGGAATATGACTCATGCTTGGAGAAGCTCAGCTCTGACAAACTGAGTCCTAGGCTCAGAATAACTAGCATTAATACCCTGAGGCACAATGTCAGAAGCATCCACAGAAAGATGGATCTGATGCAGAATCCAAAATAGAGTGTGAAATTCTTTAACATATACATATGGGCATACCTCAGAGATATTGCAGGTTCAGTTATCGACCACCACAATAAAGTGATTATTGCAATAAAAAGAATGCTGCAATAAATTGTGTCATCAAATTTTTTTGTTTCCCAGTGCATGTAAAAGTTATATCTACACTATACTGAAGTCTATTAAGTGTTCAACAGCATTATGCCTAAAAAATAATGTACATATCTTAATTACAAAATACTTTCTTGCTAAAAAAATGCTAAAAAGCATCTGAATCTTCAGTGAGTCATAATCTTTTTGCTGGTGAAGGGTCTTGACTTGATTTTGATGGCTGATGACTGATAAGCATGGTGGTTGCTAAAGGTCAGGATGGCTGTGGCAATTTCTTGAAATAAGAAGATGATAAAATTTGCTACATTGATGGACTCTTTTTTTCATGAAAGATTTCTCCGTAGCATGCGATGCTGCTTAATATTATTTTGCCCATAATAGAATTTCTTTTAAAATTGGTGTTAACTCTTTCAAACCTTACCACTGTTTTATCAACTCAGTTCATGTAATAGTCTAAATCCGTTCCTGTCATGTCAACAATATTCACAGCGTCTTCACTAGGAGTAATTTCTATTTCAAGAAACTACTTTCTTTGCTCATCCATAAGAAGCCAATCCTCATCTGTTCAAGTTCTATCATGAGATTGTAGCAATGCAGTCACACCATAAGGCTTGACTTCTAATTCTAGTTCTTTTGCCATTTCTATGACATATGCAGTTACTTCCTCCACAGAAGTCTTAAACCCCTCAAAGTCATCCATGAGAGCTAGAATCATCTTCTTCCAAACTCCTATTAATGTTGATATTTTCACCTCCTCCAATAAATCACAAATGTTCTTAATGGCATCTAGAATGGTGAATCCTTTCCAGAAGGTTGTCAATTTACTTTGCCTAGATCTATCAGAGAAATCACTATCTATCACAACTATAGCCTTACAAAATGTATTTCTTATATAATAGGACTTGAAAATCAAAATGACTCCTTGATCCACTGGCTACAGAATGGGTGTTGTGTGTTAGCAGGCATGAAAACAACATTAATCTCCTTATACATCTCCATCAGAGCTCTTGGTTGACCGAGTGCATGGGAACATAGCCACATAGCAGGCGGTGAGCAGTACAGGAGTGAAGCTTCATCTGTATTTACAGCCATTCCCCATTGCTCACATCACTGGCTGAGCTTCACCTTCTGTCGGATCAGTGGTAGCATTAGTTGTAGGAAAACAAGCTCAGGGCTCCCACTGATTCTGCATTATGGTGAGTTGTATAATTATTTCATTATATATTACAATGTAATAATAATAGAAATAAAGTGCACAATAAATGTAATGCACTTGAATCATCTCGAAACTATCACCCAGCCCTGGTATATGGAGAAATCTTCTTCCATGAAAATGGTCCCTGATGCCAAAAAAAAGTTGGGGATCACTGTATTAAATTACTCCTTTGGGTGTGTCATCTGCTTCCTCGCAAGTTCTAACTAATACAATAACAAACATTTTAACTTGCCAATGTTATAATGTTTTCAGGGATTTAAAGTCATTGAGATCCTGATATTATCTAATATTCATGTGATTCATGCCTTCCTTCAACAAAAGAATGAGTTAGTATTACTATGATTCATGAAAATCGTTTTACCTATAGAAAACTCTAAACAAATAAAGCAACTAAATTATACCCAAGCATCGCTTCTGCTTCCCTTTCCTCAAGTGTCCCAAGTTTACTTCACTAGCAACCAGAATTACTTTAGAATTCCCTGACAGCCAGAAACTCAAGATGACCCAAAACTATGGAGAACTGATTTCTCTAAGAAACACTTATCAATTAAGGGTAAAACATTGCTGTGAATCTTACAAAAAGTTTATTGGTTATCTCCCCAATAGCCCTCCCAAGGTAGTAAAATTTCTTTTTGCTTGATAGTCACTAAATAAAAGCCATGAAATGACAAAATAATCTAAAACATAAAAATGTGAGTGGAAAATAAGTATTATTATAATAAGTATCCTTATATTTAATAATAATTATTATTAGCTAATCCTCACTGAAAGCTTACAATGTGCCAGTGACTGTTTTATAATATATGGACTAACTCAGTGAATCCTTACAGCCACCTTATGAGGTAGATATTGCAGTTACATGCATTATATAGATGAGGAAATTGAAGCATAGAGATATCAAGTAAGTTGCCTAAAGTCACAATTCAGTAAAAAGGGGAACTGGCACATTTCTTTCTCAGTTGGTTCCTTATGATAAAACAGAAAATACTGACTAATGAAATTTGCATAATTGAAAATAATGCCAAAATTAGCCACGCTGCTTTTTATTGTTACTGAAATTAATAGAGCTGGTACTATAATGAGGGCTCTGTAGAGGGATGGGCCAGAATGAGAAAGATTCGTGATGAAAGATCACAAATCCACAGAGCTAGGACAGGCAATCGAGAGAGGAAGGAAGTAGGTTACAATTAGAGGCCCTAAGAGTCAGCATGTAAGCAGCATTGAAGACGCCTGTCACCCACAGAAGGAAACCCACCCATGAGTGCTGGGGAGGGCAGAACGGGAATTCAAGGCAGACTCCCATCCACAAGGCAGAGATTGAACCTCAGGGATAGTGGATCAAGAGATCCACAAAGGCAAAGAGAGATAAGGTATATCTACTTAAAGGGCGGTTGTGTAGGCAAAGAGAATTATTGTACACAAGAGCTAATTGCACCAGTAATCACTTAGTGAAAAACTACCCATTTTTCACTAGTTGCAGGGATGCCTGAAATACATGCTTATATACATGTATTATGTTTCCAAGCTTTTGAGCATCTACCTCACATTAGCAGAAATGCTGTATGACCACTGTCAGGAAAACTCCTTAAACATAGCTGCAACCTTCACTGTCTTCTTTCTTTCCTTTTTCTTTCTTTCCTCTTTCCTGCTAACTGGAATGTTGGAATGTGGTAATAGTTGCAGCTTAAGCAGCTTCCTTGGGCCATGAGTTAGGAGGACTGTGCTGAAAATGATGAAGCAGGACAAGCAAAGGAGCCCATGGTCCTGACAACCTAGTGGTAGCTCTACCACCCCTGAACTGCTCCTCTGACATGAGAGAGAATTGTATTTAGGTTACTGTTATTTTGCCTTTCCTGTCACTTATAGTCTAACTCACAGTCCTACTGGTTACAATGCATAAAGCACATAACACATTGACATTGCCCATAATAAGCCACATTAATATTAGTTCTTGTTATTTTTGCCATTGTTGGAAGTGGGGTGTGCTGGTTAGAGCAAGATTAGAAGGAAACTTCAGATGCTGAGAAACTGGTTGAGCTACTACTTCAAAAGACAATAATGTGGTACTACTCATCTTCATTCCTCCCTAAATTTCTACAATTAATTTTTATTTGTTATTCCAAATGCTATCAAGAATGCTTGAGCCAATCAAAGAACACCTGAGTGGTATATAAGACATATGATATAATTAAGATTTCTCAAACATCTGTCTAGAAGCCTGAGTTTTGTCCATGTTTGAGACCATGAAGTAAATGGACCCAGAAATGTATGGCCAGGAGAGGAGGAAAGGGAAGGGAGGATTATTCTACCCCCATAATTATGCACAATGTTGTGAAAAAAACAAGCAGTGTGTAAAGCTGCTGGCTTCTAGAAATCATTTATTTGCCCATGTCAGCAAAGAATTTAAGAGAACATATTTTTTAAAAAGGCCCTTTCTCTGAGCCTGCAGAGGGTACTGTCAGCATGTCTGACATGGCTGTGAAGGGAGAACAGTTAGACTTAAATAATAATTTGACATTAAATAAATTTAAATGCAAGTTTTCCCTTCAGTAATTTCATTTGTTTAAAACATTAATTAAACTAGTGCCATTTTATGCCAAATGATTTTAAAAACCTGAGTGTCAGATAATATGTTAAATTTAATTTCAAGTCCAATTTCAGATGAGAGCAAAATACAATCTTATCTATTATCCAAAAGAATAAAAACATTGAGTATAATATAAAGTTGTAGAGTAAAAAAATATAAAATGAAAAACCTGCCACAGGGCATTCTTAAAGATCTTAGATTGACCTCTGAGATTTTATTTTTATCTCTAGAGACAATAATATCAAATTCTACTGAAATTTTATTTTCAGTAATGTCCAAAATCTCTTATCAAACAGTCATGTATGGTCATTTTAGAAAACTTAGAAAATATAGTGAAGTAAAACAAAGAAGAGTTAATAAATAATTGTGTAGGTAAATACTTGTATATGTATCCTTTTAGACTTTTATCTTTGCATATATGTGTGTAAACATTTTTTATAAGAAAGATTGTATATGCTGTTTGTAATGGACTTTTCTTATGACATATCATTTTGAATGGTGGCATATTATTCCATTGTATATGCACCACAAGCTATTAATATTTAATCCTTTTGTTACAAGTTAAAATTGCTACTAATTTTTATGTTAGGCTATTTGTGCTCCTTTATGATAAACATCTTAGAATAAACCATAGAATTGTGTGGTCAAAGGTAATGCAAAATCCTCAGCATTTGATGAGCATAACCAAACTGCCTATATAAATATTGTATACTAACTAACCTCAGGCCAGTAGTATAGGAGAATTTCTGTTTTACTTCACTTTCTAAATACTGAGGTATCTATGATAGAGTTACAAAGAGATAGACCAAAAGTATATATCATATGTCTTTTGGCCAATGTAATAAACAAAAATGCTGTGTCATTGTTTCATTCATATATTTGTTTAATTTTCTGTCAGGTTAAACTTTTTAAAATTTTAAATTGATTCATAATAATACTTTATCTATTAATAATTGCTAAAATATCTTTCTTCTACTTGTAGTTTGACTTTAAATTGTTTATTATATTATTTGTAAGTTGTTTTTTTTTTTTTTTCCAGGGGACAGTCTCTCTCTGTCGTCCCATGTAGAGTATAGTGGCATCATCAGAGCTCACAGCAACCTCAAACTCCTGGGTTCAAGCAATGTTCTTGCATTGGCCTCCACAGTAGCTGGGACTACAGGCATGCCACAATGCCCAGCTAATTTTTCTACTTACTTTTAGTAGAGACAGGTTCTTACTCTTGCTCAGACTGATCTGGAACTTCTGAGCTCAAGCAATACTCCCGCCTTTGACCCCCAGAGTACTGGGCTTATAGGAGGTGAGCCATCATGCCTGGCCCTAAATTTATTTTTCTGTGTAGTCAATTCTATAGCTATTTTCTTTCAAGCTTTTGATGTTAATTTAGGAAATATATTTTCATGCCAATATCATAGTCTTAAGTATTTTTTCTAGGACTTTGTGGTATCTTAATTCTTTCCAGTAAAATTTTTAATTTGTCAAATTTTATTTTGGCTATGGTATGAAGAGGCAGATAGAGATCTACCTTTATTTCATTAAAAATAGTTATTCAGTTGTTTCAATAACATTTTTACAATACCTCTTCCTTTTTCCACTGCTGCGAAATGCCACTTATCATATATTAATTATTGACTTTATATACTGTTACAATGATGTCTATTTTAATTATTGGAGCTTTAGAATATATTTGATATATTGCAAAGCAAAAGTTTCTTCATTAATTTTATATGTCTTTTAAAGTTAATATTTTCATTACAAAGGAATACAATACTTATTGTTGAAAATTCAGAAAATGAATATAAGTAAAATAAAATCAAATAACTACCACCCTGAGATAACTATGGTTAAAACCTAATTATATATCGTATCAATGATTTGTCAATCCACAGGTACTTGACCCTAATGGTTTGTATTTAACATAATCAGTTACTTAGGGAACATCATTTATTAAGATTGGGAACTAGGACTCTGTGGTCTAACAGTATAAAAGTAAGAAGAATTTTACTATAGTTAATGCTGTCGATTTTAGGTAAAGAAAAGCCACTAATGTTAAACAAAGGCTGAATCTGCTCAATGTTTAGTTTTTTTCCCTGCCAAACAGTTAATGGCTATGCAAAATTCAATTTTTCTTATCAAAACCCTGCAGGAAATATAACAGTTATAAATAAGAAACTCGGGCAGGTGGGAAGGTGGAGGAGGGCATGGTACATACAAACACAATGAGTGAGATGTGCAATGTTTGGGCGATGGGCATGCTTGAGGCTCTGACTCGAGGGGGGAAGGGGGATAGGCAATATACGTAACCTTAACACTTGTACCCCCATAATATGCTAAAATAAATAAATAAATAAATAAATAAGCTTTTAAATAACTTCTACTTTATTTCAGCATTGACACAATTTTTTCAAAAAATTTTTGAGAATGCAAAGTTTTCTCAGGATCACAATTATCCTGTGTAAAACAGAACTGGATACACACACACACACACACACACACACACATATATATATATATTTCTCATCACAATGGAACTATACAACACAAGGGTATGTATTTTTGCTTTATACCTTACTTTTGTTCATATAACAATCTATCTTAAACAAATTTACATGCCATAAATATCTTCTACTACTTAATTCTAAGCCAAATCTTTGTACAAATATTTGAGTGCTTCCTTGAAAAAATGAATCTTTAATTGCTGACTGGATCAAAGGGGTAAGCAAATTCTAGATTTTTATTTTACTAAGCTCACTTTCTTTTCTCCTTTTATCTCTTATTTACTAAAATCCATAATATTTTGCATACATTTATTCCTCCTGCTAAACTTTAGCATCATTTTCATAATTTTAACAATTACCTAATAGGTGTTTCATGCAAATTTGTATTAAATTTATTAGCTCATTAAGAAAGAATTTATTTTTATAAATTGTTTCTTCAATATCAGAAGAAAGCATCTACCTTACCCCACCCAAAAGGTATTACTATATTCTAGCAATATTTAAAAAACCTGATAATTTGTAAGTTAAGATGGAATATGAATATTCAGTCAATTTAAAGATGTTTTAGTTGATTTCATTACTTTAGAAACAGAGAAAGGGATATTGTGATGATTTTTTAATGTGTCAGCTTGGCTACATTATAGTGCCATTATTCAGTCAAATACTAATCTAAGTGTTGCTGTGAAGCAATTTTGTAGATGTGATTAAAGTCCATAGTCAATTTTTAAGTAAGGGAGATTATCTCAGATAATCTAGGTGTTCTGATTCAATCAGTTGAAAGGCCTTAAGAGCAGAGTTGAGACTTCCCTGAGAAGGAAGATATTCTCCTGTGGAAGGAGTTTAAGCCTGCCCACAGGAAGATATTCTCCTGTGGAAGGAGTCTAAGCCTGAGAGTTCTACCTGCCCTTTCCTGGCCTGCTCTACAGAGTTCAGGCTTGCCTAGCTAGGCCCCACAATAGCTTAATCAACTCTTTACAATAAATCTCTTAAACTATATATCTTCTACTGGTTCTGTTTCTCTTATTGAACTGATACAGAAAAAGAGAGATTTATTTCTTTAGAACTCAGAGAATACCCATCATCCAAGAAAATTAAGTCAATTTAAAATATTAATTAGGCTGGCATTTAAAGATGCAGAAGCAATTTCCTTAGACTTTCATCCACCTAAGAATATCTCTTTCATCTGTGTTCCTGTCCTAGCATGTATTCTGGCTTTACAAACTGCATTCCTACTGCACACCTTATTCAGAATAATCCACACTCTAGGCCTTGCACTAGGCTCTGGGGTATACAGATGAGTAAAAGCATAGTGTTGGTTACACAGAAGCCATAGACTAGTGGGAGCAAACAGAAATATAAACAGGTAAATCTTAATTCAGTATAGTCTTAGAAAAGAAGTTATTAATAAGGGCTGTGAAAGAACTGAGCAACCATCTGAGAGAGTGAAGAAGGCATCACAGAGAACTGTCTCCTGTTTCTCTGATGAGGATCACAGCAATCTCAACAAACAGTACTAATCCTATATCCATCAGCCACACTGCCTGGTGTCTACCAAAAGCTCCCACGCCTGTTTGGTAAGCGCAGCTAAACATCCTAAGTTTTTTCCTGTACCTTTATATCTTATCTCTTGTCCTTTAAATCCTTAAAGGATTGTCATTTGTGGATGAACCACTTTATGTAAATATTCCTCTTTGGAAAATTCTATTCATGTTTGTTGGAAAATAAAGTGTTTTGCTTTCCACTGATTCCTGCATGTCAAGCATCAAATGTGAGTGACAGATTTCAGATTTAACAAATAGTTCTTAATGCATCAGCCTTTGCTGCAGTTATGTGAATTTCATATTCATCACACATCTCCAAAATACTTCACTGCTTAGTAAAACACTCTGAGGTATACTACATGAAAAGCACTATATAATCCCCAACAGAGTGAAGAATGAACAATACCATATTTAAAGATTAATGATTCTTTTACCTGCACGACTGACTAATGGAATTGTCTATTTTTTAAGTATCGAGCTATGACTGAGATGCTTAAAGAGACAGAAAAGGTTAAGTGTCCAGTTACCTGCTCAGTAGCTATTTACTTGCACTGTACAATGGGGAATCATGAATTCTAATGAGAACAAATTCACATCTGGTCAACTCTCAATTATCTGAAAGTGGCTTATCCATTCTGCTGAGTATCTACAGAAGCATAAAATTTAAACTACTTTGTATGCTGCCATCCTACATGCTTCTCAGTTGCCTCTATCGTACCACCAGATGCTGTATATTAAGGAATTAAAAATAATTTTAATGTTAGCATAACCAAAATGTTGTCACTAGAGTAAAATTCATATCTTATGCATCAAACCAAACAAATAGATTGTTTTTGGGTCTATCTGTGGCAACATTTTTCTCCATTGTAGTGGATTTTTGAGATGAAACCATATCTCAAAGTCTAGCTCTTAGCTTCAAAATAATGCAATGTTCACCTGTCTTTTTCAAGAATAAAAATCTGCATTAAGCAGACTTTCAGAATCACAGGTGGCTCAAACACATTAGTAAATCCATGTTTTCCTCAAAATAAGTTTTGTGTATGACTCCACACAACATTTACAAGAAGAAAAAAAATCCAAAAACAAAACTCAGACCATTAGCATTATAACAAGAACAATGCTTAAATGAACCTGATGAAAGGAAATCATTGTGGGTAACTTATCGTGAAAAATAAAAAGAATCTAATTTAGAGTAAATTTCAGTCAAAAGTTTAGAAATCATAAACAACAAAAAACTATTCATGTAGGCAGCAACTTGGATGAATCTCAAATGTGTTATGCCAAGTGAAAGAAACCAGACTCAAAAGGCCACATACTATATAATTATATTTATATGACAGTCTGGGAAGGGAAGAACTATAGGGATATAGAACAGATAAGTGGTTGCCAGGGATTAGAGCTAGGAGTAAAAATAGATTGCAAAGGGGAGACCGCATGTTTCCCCTCATGGATTTGTGTGTATGTGTGTGATGGAATGGTTCTGTATCAGGATTGTGGTTTGACAGTACGAATTTGTCAAATTTATATAACTACACATCAAAAAAAGTGAATTTTATGTAAATTTCAAAATAAATTTTAAATAGTAATTGAATCATGAAGAAAAACATAATATGATTATCACAAAAAAATCACTTAAGGTCAACTCAATCCAACCCTATTGTTAAATGGATATAATTCCTATTAAGAGTCTTACAAACAGTAACACTCCCAATAGCCTCTAAAACAATTCCAAACTAAGTCATATATAGACATGAGCACAATGACATTATCTCTATGTGTTGAACCATGTAAATGGTCTTTTCTCAATCAGGTGAAAAATAGATAGATCCTAAATAAACTTGTGTTCTCTAAGCATTTAAAAAATATCACTGCTTTTGCTTAATGCAATGTCTATGCTTTCTTTGTTGGTTTCATGTAATCTCTGATCTCTTTCTTTCTAATTCATACGCTTATAAGCTTCCACTTAAGATGTGCAAATCTACCATGTTTGGAAACTTACTTCCCAAGTTTTATGCTTCTGTACCAGCATTTCTCAAAGTGTAGTCCAAAGCACAGAAATCAGAAAAATTTACTCTCATGAGCCAAATAATGGCTCCCCAAAGATATCTATGCCCTAATTTCCAAAATTCCACTAGTTGGCAAAGGTATTTTACAGATGTAATTAAGGTGACAGATACTAAAATAAGGAAATTATCCTAAATTATACAGGTGGGCCCCATCTAATTACATGAGCCCTTAAAAGCAGAGAGCTTTCTCCAGGTAAGAGTAGGAGAGTTGAGGCAGAAAGGGATGTCAAAGAGATAAAAAGCACATGATGGATTCAAACATCCATTGTTGGCTTTGAAGAGGAAGGAGGCCATGAGCCAGGAAATGGAACAGGCCTCTAGCCTCTAAGAATGACCCCTCACCAACAGCCAGCAAGAAAATAGGGAAACTTCTTTTTCCTAAAATGTGTTTCATATGAACAAGTCAGGCCAAAGCTATCATCTTCTATATCTGGAAAATCTTGTGTAGTTGGCTACCCTAGTCTTTGATTGCTCCTTAACTGGGCACTCTCTTAACACTTACATGAGTAAACTGTAGAGTACTAATGTGCATCAGTTATTATATCCTACTATAAAAATATATTATGATTATTTATGTTTGTAGTTTATACTCTCAGATGTTAATTATGTGGTTTAAATTCTGTAAAGGTAAAAATTATTTTCTATTTCTTCTGAGAACTATAAACTATTATAAAATACTTCATTTAACCTATATAATTTTATGAAGAAAAATAAAATACCTTATATGACTTGGAACTTTCAAAAAACATTAAGCAAGTCACAAGGGCAGACAGTGTCTAGGGAAGGATTTGGATAACTCCTGAGACATAACATGGATTGGATGTTACTTTGGTGATTCTACCACAGACCACTACTAGCCCTCATCTCTGGAAAATCAAAAACTGATATTTCTTAAGAACAAGCTCACCCAGCAAGCTCACAGACTGAGGCAGAAACCAAATGTTAATGTTTTACTTTTCAGTGGTATCCATGTCAAGCAGAACATAATCTCATAGTCTTGACATTTGATTATCCATTTTTAAAAATATCACATGGGTTTATCACTAAGAGACAAAAAGGCAGCACAACTATCATTTCTGCTGTGTGTGTTTGAAGTGAATAACAGATGTAGAATGATCAACCACTGACAGACTTTGAAAGATGTGATATGATTGGTCACTGATCAAGATGTGCATATGTGGCCGGGCGCGGTGGCTCAAGCCTGTTCTAGCTCTCTGGGAGGCCGAGGTGGGCGGATCGTTTGAGCTCAGGAGTTCGAGACCAGCCTGAGCAAGAGCGAGACCCCATCTCTACTATAAATAGAAAGAAATTAATTGGCCAACTAAAATATATATAGAAAAAATTCGCCGGGCATGGTGGCACATGCCTGTAGTCCCAGCTACTTGGGAGGCTGAGGCAGCAGGATTGCTTGAGCCCAGGAGTTTGAGGTTGCTGTGAGATAGGCTGACGCCATGGCACTCACTCTAGCCTGGGCAATAAAGTGAAACTCTGTCTCAAAAAAAAAAAAAAAAAAGATGTGCATATGTTATTTACTTCGTGATTTGTGAACTGAGGAGCTACTAGCAAAGTTTATACACTTTGTGCAATTAATCACATTTCATATATCACAGTAACTGAATTTTTAATGGTGTTGTTGGGGTGACTAGTCTATTTAACTAAACCATGGTAACTAAAATTTGTGCACATCAGCACTGTGCAAAGCAAAGATTATCTGTATTCTGCTACCCAGGGAAGTGCTAAAAATACTGTCCTCCTATTACACACACACACACACACACACACACACACACACACACCCTTCCAAGTTTCACTCATCAGAGAGCTCCCTTTATTTCGGATTTGACTATTTCCATCTTGAATTATGTTACCTTTTTAAGGTTCTGACTATGGAACAACATATTTTTCTGAATCATTTGAGAAATTTGATTTTCAATTTGATTATGTGCATTCCTTGCTTTTGCATACAGTTTGTTCACAAGAAGCTGTATTTATTTTATTAACAAGCATGTAGAGCCATCCAAACTGGGATTGCTATTCTGGATTCTCTGCTTCAGTAGATGGAGTCTGAAATCAAACTTGCTGTGGCTTCTCCAGGTTAAGCAATATTAAGACTCTAATATCTTGCATTTCAATCTGTATTTAATAGGCCACCTGGGAATAATTTGTCCTTCCTTATTGTGTTAAATTTATTAGGTTATTAAGTATGAAATGTCCGATTTTCTTTAGTACTAAGTTTGACAGTTGATATGTCTGACATTTCACTTTCACACTTTTTGTTTTGTTTTTATTGTGAAGGTACATCCTCAGTCTTGCAAATGCACATTTTGGCTGTGATTACCTTTCAAATTTTTTGTTACAGCAGTTTTTGTGAAACCGTGGATAAGCCAAAAATTCGTGTTAATTTTGAATATGAGTTTCATCGTGGAACCCGTGCAGCACAGACAGCTCAAAATACCAACAAAATGTTTCGATTGGGAAGGATGTGGCTAATGAATGCACAGTATGTCAATGGTTTGAGAAGTTCTGTTCTGGTGATTATAATCTTGAAAATGAGCCACATGGGCAACTTGAAACCAGGTGGATAATGATGAGCTGAGAGCTGTAGTGAAAGTGAATCCATCTCAACCTACATGTGAATTAGCAGCAAGGTTTGACATTACTATTCCAATAATAATGGACCATTTGAAACAAATCAGCAAAGTAAGAAGATGGATAGATGGATACCACATGAATTAAATGGGCATCAGAAGAAAAACTGTCTCAAAGCTTGCCTTTCTTTGCTGTCATGACATAAATAAAGATGAACCATTTCTACGCCATATTGCTATGAGAGATGAAAAGTGGATTCTTTTTGACAATCACAAGTGTTCAGCACAATGGCTGTATAAAGATGAAGTGCTGAAACACAGTCCAAAACCAAGTATTCATCGAAAAAAGCTAATGGTGTCTGGTAGTCCAGTGCTAGTATTATCCACTACAGCTTGTGAGACGTGGTCAATATATTACAGTGGTTGTCTATTGCAACCAACTGGATGAAGAGATGCCTGCTATTAAGCAGCCAAGATTGGTCAATAGAGACAGGACAATCCTCTTGCAAGACAATGCTCAACCACATGTCACACAAACAACGCTGCTCAAACTATAGCAGTTGGACTTGGAAACTCTCTGTCATCCACTGTATTCACCAGAACTTGCACCAACTGACTACCACTTCTCCCAGGCTTTGGACCACTTCTTCCAAAGAAAAATATTCAGTTCTCAACAAGCTGTGGAAAATGCCTTTCACAATTTCATTCCCACTTGCTGTCCAGGCTCCTTCACTGCTGGCATAAACAAGCTACTGTTAAAATGGAAAAACTGCGTGGATAGTTTATGCACATATTTTGATTAATTGTACTGCTTCTTGTTTGAGATAGAATAAACTACACTTTTGATTTGAAATTGGACATTTCATAAAACAGTTTCCTTCTTTCTATATGAAAGATGTCACTTTACAAGTTGATTTCTATAATGGATGTTGGATCAGACTCCAAAATGATACCTGAATGTAACAGGCTCACAGAATCAAGATGACAAAAGATGTCTCATGATAAACATCTCTGAATTAAAGGCAAAGTCACAGTGGTACCTCTGGTTCTCACGGAGGAGGAAAGCTAAAACTGGAAGTGATCTGTGAACAGTGCCAAGAAGAAAAGTTTTCAATTTAATCCATGTTTGTTCAAAATATCCCCACTTTAGAGACAGAAAGAAAGCAATAGTAGAAGACACTAGAAACAGGCTGTTCCCTGCTATAGTTTGTACTGTGCCCAAGTGAATACCATAGTATCAATCAAATCTACTAAAATTCTGCACACATGCTCAACAGGCCTCTGGTCACTTTATGTTACTCCAGGAACTACATTGCCCTGTACTACCAAGAAGGGAGTCTAAGTACTCATGAGACATACAATTTGGATCTTTATGATTCATTGCAAGTGACCAGAGAAAATACTCTCACTTTGAAGCTAATTTTTCTCCAGACTATACTGCCTGCTAGTGGCAAAGTCTGGAACTGAGGTCTCCTGTTTCCCTTTCCAGTAATCTCTTCTCATTATTCTAAATTTCGATTTCAGGTTTTTTGACAGTAGCTACTTCGCCTAAATTGCTGTTTTGTTGATATATGGGCCCTTTCTTCCCTGAAGACATCTTAATTGCTTCTTGCTTTTATTAACTTGGTATATATGGCCTTCATCAAAATCCTTAACCCTTTGCACTCATTTGCTTTTTTTCTCGATTCCTTTATTATACTCGGGATTTAATTTTTTAAATAACCCAGATTTTACAAAGCGTGGCAGTAGAATAAAAAAACTGGAGTTTCTTTTCATACAAACTTATTTATTTGGATTTTTTTATATTTCAAATTATTGATACATTCAAAGAGTAATAATTTCTATAATTTTTGCTAACCATGTCGAGTCACACTCGACATCCAAGTGCAAAGCGTTAAGTAGGTAAACTATTGCCCTGATCTCCAGAAGGCCAGGAAGAAAACAGCCCTACTTCACATCTGCTTAAGTAATGCTGCATATACAAGAGGACTGGGCAAGGAAGGAGGGGTCTGCATCTGCTCTTGAAATGTTCACAACCTTTGCAACTGATTCTCGTACTACTAAACTCACTCACCATAAGGTGGAAGTTTAGAAATACATTTCACAGATAGATGTTTTGAGGACAGAAACAGGGAAAGGAACATTCACAGATGGAATTCAAATTGGTGACAGACAAGATGAATTCTAAAATCATGTTCACATAACCCAAGAAAACATTTAAAACAGAAGTTTAATATTATTTTATATATGCTTTAATTGTTATCTGAAATAGAAGGTGCCCTGTTCTTTAGCCACAACCCTACTGATTCATTTATTATCTTGAATTAATTTTGTTAGAAGATATATTTAGATTTTTACTTACAATAATAGTACCTTGTCATTTATTTCATTATGCTCAGAAAAATCTGCTGCTATCTGGTGGCAGCATTTCCTGAGCGTATTCAGTTAGCAAACTTACCTAGACTTATTAATAATAAACTGGCTGGGGATTGTCAGGTAATTTCCTTAAAATTAAGTATGATGAATAACCATCTCATATATGGTTTGTTTTTTTTAACTTTTTTATTTTAAATTATTATGGGTACATAATTGTTGCATATGGTCTGTTTTGAGCTCTTTGGCTGGTGATATAAAAACAGACACTTCATAGAATTATTTTAAATCAAAATTTTATTAAACTCAAAGTGAATTTTTTTAAAATATGGAATAAATTTTATGAGAGTCCTAAGCAGTAATGCCATTTGATTACTAAAATTAACTCAACATTTCTCTTTATGATTTTTAAAGTTTTAAAGATTTTTTAAGAAACAACATTACTAGAAAATGGACTAGCATCTATCTACGTGCAGGTCTTAACATAAGCACCATTTTCCAGATTGTCCACTAGACTCTCCTCTCCCAAATTATCCTGCAGCCCACCAGCAGGGGATATTCACTACAGAACAATTCATTAGTGAGGCAGAGGAGGGGTTGAAAATAAAACGTTGCCAGGTCAAAACCCACCTGCTGCAGAAGGGGTATAGGAAAAGAACAGACTGGGGGAACTAAAAAGGGAAGGAACACACTAATCTTTTCCATCTATATTTCCAGTATTCCAGTAATCATTTGATTATCTGCTCCTGTATGGAAATACATATTCAGCTTCTCTTTTCTCACTTACAGGATTCCCTTAGCTGAAAAAGGACAAGTCTCCCCATCACTTATAATATCTCATTTCCTTGGCAGAATATACAAGGTCCTTCACATTCTCAGACTCTCTTGCATAGGTTGCTTGTACTCATCATAGTGAAGGCCATGGATTGGCAACTCAGGGATTGTGCTAACCCCTTTTCCTATTTGATAGGCTATTCCACTTTAAGGGTCAGCAAACTTTTCAGTTAAACTTGCAGGATCCTTCCTGGGAAGCCCATTGCTCCTTTCTCTGGGGTACCACAGCACCTTGTCCACACAGCTCTGCTAAGATTTCTCATCTTGCTCTAATTACTCACCGCCCCATTAGGCCATGTACACCTTCTCCACTGTATCCCAGGCGCCAGAAAAGTGACTGTCTTGCAGCAAGAAACTAACTCAATACACATTTGTTGAATGAAAGACCAAGTACATTTGTGACTTTAAAAATAAAAAGGAAAGCTATTTAAATCAAATAATTTAAATATATATATAATGCCTTAATTATTTCCATCTTAGAGAGTTTAATGGAAATTTAAATTTACCTTCAACTAACAGATAGTTGTCAAATTCTGCAGAGTAGATAATCATTAAGGAAATCAAGAAACACAACTATTTTTGCTGCATATTTTAATATGATATTAAAGAAGATTAGACTTAGGCTAAAACCTTTACTTCTCAGCAGCACTTGGATATAATTTATACTTCAATAAATTACATTTAAGTGTTAATTTGTAGGGAAAAAAACTGACACTGTGGACATATGATTAAGATCATCATATGATTTTTAATTAGGGACTACTGCAAAGGTAATCCTAACCAGTTTGTAACTGTAAACAGTTTCTCAACTTATTTCATTTTTGGTATTTATTTCACCAATGGTACAAAGTCTTCTGGAAACTGTATATTTTGAGACATTATTATTATTCATTAAAATTGCTAGAAACACCATCTTTCTTCCAAAATAAAGTTCCACTTTTATTTGAACATAGAAATTATTACTGCAGAATACTTTTTTCCTTAATGTTAATTTCTTCTTTCAAATGATTACTGCTAACTTACATGTGTAATTTGAAAAGAACAAACAAAGATTCAGTTCTTATGCATATATAACTACATAAACTTTAACTTTCCCTGCTGGGCTGGCACACACTGTAGTAGACAGAGGGTAATTAGTGGGGTATATACATATGACTGTAAAACTCTGAAATACACATGATAAATTTCTAAACATGAGCCATACCTGCTGTTTAGAGTCAGTAATGCTTCACAGCCATATTCAACACTTGACTGCTTCATGCAGCTGGTAAGTATTGGCTATGGTAACCTCACAGAAGCCTGTTGTCTCTAAATTTGAAAATACTAGTGCCAAATTAAGGAGACCAGGAACTTGGCTTTATATGGCCACACAATCAAATAAAATACCACAGAGATCTGACTGCCAAACTCAGTTATTTGTGTAACCTAGACTGAAAAAATGGTTCCTTTGTGTTCTCACCTGCTTAGGCTGCCTAGTACAGTCCTGGTTCATGCCTCCTTGTGGTATAATTAATACAGCTCCTTTGCACTTGCAAACATGTTACTGTTTGAGCGTACACTCTATGGTCACCTAGTCATCGGCAGATGAGTGTAAATGGAACACTCAACTCCAGAAAGGATGTGGAACAGGAGGAAGGGAATACCAACTTAGCCATTTCTGTCCGGCATATATTTTGCTTAACGTCACAGCCAGATTCCTTCATACTTGCATAAATCCAGTTTGCAATCAACATACAGTTAAATATCTTTGTACCTAGTAGAAATCTAGATATTGTTTGAATCTTAGCTTGATTTAAAGTTCCCACAGCATGGCTACCATTCCTTTTAGCTTAATCAGCATATTTAGGGGGAATAAATAATTTATATAATAGATGTCTGACTCTTTCAAAGCAGAAAAATCTGGTAATAGCTTTCAGCTGTTTATATAACATTATAAATCATGAATTCTGTATCAGAAATCCAAGACACGTTCTCAGTACTTTTCCTAAAAGTACTATGTTTCAATTTACATGCCCCCATCCTCCTATCACCCACCGCCCCCACCTTCCATCACCTTCTCCCAACTCCACTCGTCCATCACTACTCCACTAAGTGGCTTCTGAACTAGTCTCAGGACAGTGTTCCTTCTTAAGGTATATAAATTAACAGAGCAACTTCAGTATTCATGAATCTCAAAGGAAAATGATTTATTCTTCTTTAAAGATTATTTTACATTTTGGACTATCTCACAAATTAGAACTGATCGATTCAATTAAGTAGAAGTCTTTAGACAGAAGTTAAAATGATGTATTCTCATGGCAGTGAGTGCAATTTCAAATGGTCACAGAGTTTTGGTTCTAAATGTTTTCATTTGCTTTATTCCTCGTATAAAATACATAAATATATAGATTCACTGTGTATAAATTTAACTGGCATAAATTTACTTGAGGAGAAATCAGCAAAGTACTTTCCTGTGTCTGTCTCACATAATAATTTGCATAGTTAACCAGTAGTGACCTCTTCCTTTTAATAAACAAGTTGTAGTTCACAACCTGAATTCATTATTTGTAGAGAATGTGAGTTTATAATTATTTTCCAGGACATGTTTCAAAGCAACAGCATTTCAAAGCAACAGTATAATTCAAGCATTTTTTAACATTATACATGCATAGCAGAAATAACAAATATATGGTTGTGTGCCTTCAGCCACATGCTTAAGAAAAGGGAATGAATACCATTTGACCACAGGATCTGTTTGACCAAAAGTGTAAGTTTGTTCAGAAGAATCAATCCAGGATAAAGACATGAATAAACACATTTCCATCAAATACATGAAAACTGAAACTTTCAGTCCTTCTTTCTCTTTTTACTAAGTGGAAGAACACCTTCATTAAATGAAATATTAGTTGGAAACCTAAATGTTGTCTCCATATAAAAGAGAAGATGCTATAACAAAGGGAGGAGCAGGAGCTTCAATTCCAACACCATCCTCCACCCCATTCCTAAATGCTATCCCTCCTCTTGCAAGGTTAAAGTAACATAGAAGGAAAGGGCAAGAAAGAAGGAAATTTGCCTCAGCTCCGTACAGTATGTAATTTATAATATTTTATGGTATAGGGAAACAAAAATAAAGTCTTTGCTTCCTTTAAAAGGCTAGGGTTTCAAAAATAAAATCTGCAGCTTCTATACATAGAAATCAAAAGAAACTCTGATTAAGAGCATTAACGATAAGGAAAGTGTTGCCCTGAGTCATTTTTTTCTGACTTATATGTTTAAATTCAAATGATTTCAAATTAGACATTAACTGATAGCAAGTTTGCTTGTTACTAAATATAGTGACTCAACTAATCCTGAGTAGATCTTATATTATCTGTGCTAACAGGTGCATAGAAGAGAAAATGAAATGGTTTGAGCAACACTTTAGGAACATCTGGATAGGATATTCAATATGTACTCCTCCTAGTCTGATTGCCTTTTTATCTTCATTTCCAATTTTTATTATGATCTTTTGGTATAAAAGTCATGCATGCAACATCTATTTAAAGCTGTGCTACATATAGAATATTTATAACTGGCAACTTCCAGTGATGATATTCGTTGCATAGATTGCACATATTGAAAAGGGATTACCAACAACTTCCAAATACATTTTCAGTGGGAATGATCTACAAGACAAAAATACTGAGGTTGTTATGAGGGCCTTCATAATGCGTTGTCTTTTTTTTCTATTATTAGTATGAATTCATACAGTGGAAACATGTCTAAATCAACTTAAAAAAACCTTCATATATACACACAAGCTAGTTCTTATATTATAAATATGCTGTCTGATTGGGAAATATTTTAAATAAACCACTATAATTCTGGAAATAGATATCTCATAAATTAGATTTTAATCTATTTAGAGAAACATGATGAATTTAGCAGATATTTGGACAGTCTAATAAGGACAAGATGAGAAGGACCACTAGAAGTAGCAACTTAATGATTTTGTTACTTTAGTGACTCATTTGGTGGTCCTTACTAATTATATTTAAATACTAGGGTTCTATTAATATATGTGGTATTGTAAAGTTTATATTATACAATTGTGGGGAATTTCACTGATGTTCCACTTTTCTCAACAAAGTATAAAAACAAAACTACTTCTTGCTCATTTATATATACTTCCCTGAATTTTTATATTACTAAGTAAAGGAGGCTACTAGCATTCTCCAAATGGATTGCTTCTGAATACATGAGTTCGGGGTTGCCAGAAAAATGCCAGGACACTAAAATATGTTAGTTGTAGCTGACACTTAGTGTTTCTGGCAAGAAAATCAGAAACACATTAATCAGGATAAATACTAGGACACTTCCCCCACATTTCTTCTATAGCATTAGCTTTTAATGTCAATTAATAAAGTAAGAAATACATGCTTTTTAATAAGAGTAAAATAACCAAGAAAACAGTTTATTAAATACTAGCTAATAATCTAATTGACCTCCCAAGTGTGACTTATACAAATTATCAGTGAAATTAGAATGAAATATAGATCACTGACATAGAGAGAAGCTAAATTAATAATTAGGACTTCAAAAATAACCCATTCAGTGACATTTTGAGAGCCCATGGTTTGCTAATAGATCTCTCACTCTAGACTCATAGGCTTTTCCTTGGTTTTGCATCCTTTTCTGCCTCCTAGCAGGAGGTGAATTCAGTGTTCAGTCCCTTTTTCTTTTTCTTCTCTTCTCCTACTTCTCCTCCTCCCCTTCCCCCTCTCTATTCTCTTCCTCCTCCTCCTTCTTCTGATTTATTTATTTTTTTGCTTTGGTCTTTGGATGTACTTCCATCACCTCCTGTGGTCCTAAGTATAGTTTGAGAGCCAGTTAACTCCACAGTCATGTTTCTGCCCTATGCATCACCCCATGGCAAGTTCTAGTGGGATGACCTCTGGCCACTGTATAGCAAAACACATTGACATCAACTCATCTCTCCCTTCAAAACACCTCCTTTCTCTAATATTCTCCTATCTGTTGGTATTATGTTTTTAGGTTAAAAATCCTGACACCATCTTTGACATTTTTTCTCTTTCAATACTCATAAAGTTTCTTTATATAAAAATATTAATGAACCTTTTCCCCTTCTCCATTCTAGTCACCATGACCTCCAAGCCTTCTTTAGTGACCCTTTGATTCTGGTTTCTCCTTATGCTAATTAATCCTACTGAAAGAAAACAACATATTGATCTCATAACTGACTTTTTCCAGAAACTTCAATTGTTTTCCAATGTCTATCATGAGAATTTCACATTCCAATATAATGCCATCTTACTTTCCCTATCATATTTAAAAAGTTGGTATGTGGTAGTTACATCATTTTGTATTCCTAGAGTAACTTAAGAAGGGAAAGATCACTGTGTATAATTGATTTATGAATATAAATGTAGATATTTTATTTAGTCTTGCTGCTTTTCATCTTGTTGGAGTTGGTCTCATTGCTTCAACCTGTCAGGGTCATTTTGAATCTCTACTAAATTCACTGGGGCATTATTTTTATCCCCCTGCCTTATCATCACTATATTAGATAAACATACTTAATATGTCTTCATTGAAATTTATAATGAAAACATGGAATGACTGAGAGCCAAGGCAAAAACTCCCCAACTGTCAGTCATTCATTAACACAATGCCTGAGTTTTAAACTAACCAACTAGGTTCACATAACTATGCAAGATAAAAGCATTTGAGAAATGTTGTCAACTGTTAAACATTAGGGTATGCAGATGTACAGGATTATAATGATTCACAGACCCAGAAACCTATCAAAAAGGAAATGAGTCATTTCTCATGACCCCTTTTAGTGGATGCATAGAGGTTACCACATTATCTTCTGCATGCAAATTAGCCAACTGCATAAACTATTTCTGTTATGCCTAGTGTTGATACAACTTTGTTTCATATTTTCCAGTGGGAAACAAAATTATTAAAGATGTTAATATCTTCCTTTTTTATGAAGCCTTGTACACTAAAAGAGAGATAAGAGAGAGGATGGGAGAGCAACTTGACTTCTAAATGGAGTTCTCAACCCCTTTTTATCATTTGGCTTTCTTCCTCAGCTGGAATGTTCATTAAGAGGAACAAAGAATCAAGGAAACAGCCAACCAACCAAACAAAAACTCCCTATTTGCTCTTAAAGAATGTGTGGGATGCTACTGCAAAATACTGCCTTCTGAAATAATATAAGAGCACCACAAATAATAAATATTTGAGAAATTAAGATAACACTTCAGTGTATGAATGAAAATAGAAAGCCCTTTATAGACTGTGATAAGCAAAAACATTGGTTTTGGAACTTTACATCAATAAACAGCCTCTCTTTGTCTCTATCTTTTTGATGGGAAACAGAGCCAAAGTGAGATAAAACTTAAGCTATGAGAACAGATAAACATGGGTCTAAATCTTGACTCTGTAATTTACCAGTGGGGTGAACATGGTCAAATCACTTATTCTTTCTATGCTTTAGTTTTCTCATCTGTACAATGGGGATTATAATACATACCCTATTAGCTTTTAATGAAGATTAAAAGAGGTAATGCAGATAAAGTGCTTATTTCCAGATCTATAATTTAATAACTTTTTTTTTTTTCCAGAGCAGGGTATAACTCTGTCACCCAGGCTGGAGTACATTGGCATAATCAAAGCTCACTGCAGCCTTGAACTCTTGGCCTCAAGTAATCTTTCTGCCTCATCCTCCCAAGTAGCTACTACTACTGGCACAGGCACATGCCACCAGACCTGGCTAATTTATTTATTTTTTTGTAGAGACAGTGTCTTGCTCTGTTGCTCAGGCTCGTCTTGAGCTTCTGGCCTCAAGTGTTCCTCCTGACTCAGCCTCCCAAAGTGCTAGAATTATAGGTGTAAGATACTGAACCTGTCCCTAACTTGGTAACTGCTTACAGAGTGATTACTGTATTATTTGTTGTTCCAGCTGTCTTATTTGTTAACCTCTCACCCAACTCCTTTTTCTAACTTTTTTTTACACCTTGTGACCCTCGTACCCTTTCACTGTCCTGTTATTTTTTCACGCTAATCTTTGAAAATAGGAAAGTAGGGAATATGCTGTTCAATTTTATAGATTATTTTATTAGCATTATGTTATCATAAGGGTGTTTCTCTACAATAAGATATTTGCATTTTAACACTTGCATATCTAAAATAGGAATAAAAAGATGTATCTCATTCTAAAGAAATTCTAGACATCAGAAAGCAAGTAAGAAAATATTCTCTCAGCCAAAATATAGGAAGGCCAAGATATCTTATGAAGCCTTTTGATAAGTCTATATCTAAAATAACATTTGTTTAGTGTTTTGAAGGAAATTGGTTTGAAGGAAGAAAACAAATTAATAATTAAGATCCTACTAATTATTGAACAGATATTATGTGCCTGTGGTGTGCTTCACATACATTTTTAAAATCTATACCTCATGTACTCTAAGATAAAAATGATCCTCATTTTAGACATGAGAAAACCAAGGATAAGAAAAACTAGTTATTTTATTCAAAATCACAGAGCTAGATGTGGTGGAACAGGATTTAAACATTTAAACTTATATATTCCTGACTCCTAAGTTTATGCTATTAATCATGGTGTTTTATAGAACTTTAATGTATACCTCCTACAGAACTCATTTTCACTGGGCAAAGAAAGTAGAAACTAACATCCATCGAATGGCTACTATTCCAGGCACATCACATGTAAAACTAGCCAGCAACACCTACTGTCAGAAGGTATGGAACTACAACTACACTTATCACAGGGGTCTCTAACCTTGTAGACAGACACAGTTCTGTTTCCTTCTAGAATGCTTCTTGGCCTCTTTGGTTGTACAGCTGGGGTTGTTCTTCCCCACTATGTATGGTCCTGTTGGGACTATGAATCAAGGTGTGTGCCCCAAAACCCAACACAAGCCTCAAATGAGTGTGCATATAACATGGTTGGGGTCACTGGAGTCTTTTCCAAGTCTTCTATGTGGTAACTCCAGCAAAGGTTCTCTTATCCTTTTTTTTTTTTGTTAATGGGGGTCTGGGTCTCTGAGTGGCCAAGCTTTCTGCTATACACAGCATGATTAAATAGGAACAACAAAATAAGGGAAGCAGAGAAAAGTTGAGCCCAGAGAGGAGGACAATGAGAGTGACAGAGTATTAGTCCTGTAGGCATGCCTAAAGCCAGAGACTTACAAATTCCTCTTTCACTTTTTAAGAGTCTAGTTTGAGTTGGGCTTTACTCATAAGTACCTGAAAGAGTTCTAACTAAATCACCTCCTCATTCTTAAAATTCTTCTTATTCTTCCCATCTTTCTTTTCTGGCTAAATACTAGTGTACTCATTTACTAACATCCCCTAAACTTAACCAACCTGTCTCCTTCCTTCACCCATAAACTCCAGGATTCACATATTATATGAGTTTTAGCACATTTAGTGTTATTTTAGTTTTTCTTGATAACTCTTATAACTTTCCCTACCATCTTGAAAAGCACCTTTAAGATCCTATTCTGTTTCAGATAATGACATTATAGACAAAGACTATTTTTGCCATGAGATGTACTGCTTTAACTCAACTGAATGTTAAACTTTTTAAAATTATTTTTAATTCTTTTTATTTATTTATTTATTCTTTTTTTAAAGATGAGGTCTCACTCTTGCTCAGGCTTGTCTCAAACCCCTGACCTTAAGCGATCCTCCCACCTTGGCCTCCCACAGTGCTAGAATTACAGGTATGAGCCATCACACTTGGCCATGAATGTTAAACTTTTAAAAATATATTTTATTTTGAAAACAATACTCCAAATTCTAAAATGCAATGTTGCTGTCACTGTGATCCTGCTTTTTTTTTATGTCAATTAATTTTTACTATCATCCTTCCTAATATGGATAGAATCACAAATATAACTTCAGTGAATTCGCTGATCAAAAACAAACTGAAATAGTGCTTTGTTTTCAATATTATACTTCTTTCCCATCTCTGTAAATATAAGGACATATTCATTAAACTTGGGCTCTTAAGAAAAAAATTTTTAAAAAAGATAAAGGTGACTGTATTCAATTGTATTTGTAAGTATATTTAAAGTTAATACTCTTGTGTCTGTATGATGTTCCTTGACTTACAACGGGATTACATCCTGATAAACCACCATAAGTTGAAAATATCATAAGTTAAAAAGCATTTAATATACCTAACACAACAAACATCATAGCTTCATAGCTTAGCTTAGCCTCGCCTAACTTAAGTGTGTTCAGACCACTTACATTAGCTAACAATTGGGCACAATCATATAACACAACCTATTTTATAATAAAGTGCTAGATATCTCCAGTAATTTATTGAATACTGTACTGAAAGTGAAAAAGTTTCTAGTGAGTGTGTATCCCTTTTTCACCATTGTAAATTCCAAAAACAAAATAAATCAAATCATCATAAGTTGGGGATTGTCAGTACATTCATTCACAATGTCAAATCTAGTACTCCAAATCTGATTAACAACCTATGTTTTTAGCACTCTAGTTAGAAATTTAATACAACTTTCAGCACTATTAAATCTATCTACACTTAGTCTTCATCTCTACTCATATAGCACAGTAACCTATTGTGAATTGCAATAATATTTGTTACAACTGACCCTGAGAATGAGCTACTTTAAGGTTGCTTAGTGGTGACAGAAGGTAATGAGAGTCCATTATAATGACAGCCATTTCAACAAGGATGCTTTAAATACCATCCTTGCAAAAAATAAGTCCCACTGCTTCAGCAGAGTAGGTCATAGAACTTTAAAGAAGCAAAATGACAGACTAGTAAAAGACCAAAGATATTATAGCATTGAATAAAATATTCAGAAGGACCTGTAACATGAACTTAGTCATAATAATAAAGTAGGTTTCACAGCAAAAAGAGAAAGGTGTGAAATAAAAATCTTGCTGGATGTCAGCAATGAAACGCTGAACATTTCTTGTAAAGCTTCACCCAGCTAGTTTGCCAAATTAGCTGACGCATGTCTGTCATAATCATGCAATTTACACATTAGTACTTATTTTAAAATTAGTCTCATAGTTAAGTATTTTTGGAGTTTTTAGGTTAAGGAGATGTTTGGAATTGGTATTTTAGGAATTCTTTTCTTTTTTTTTTTTTTGCCTTTTCCTGGTAATTATCCCTAATAAAGATATATTCTAAGAAACTTGAGGAAGGAGGATTATTCAGCCTTCTCTTTTGCAGGTCCAGTGTTGCTGTGACTGATCATGTCATTTATGCACACTACACAAGGATGTCACAGCTAAAGAGGATATCAGATATAACATATTTGCATATTATCTTGATAATTTTCCAGCATTGAGAGTCAAGTGTCTACTTCATCTCTCTTCACATCAGTTACCTCATTTGTAAAATAAGACCGATAACAGTATCCTACATCATTGGATTGTGATGAGGACCAAATGAGTTAATGAATATAAAGTCTTCAAAAGTTGCTAGTTATCATTAACTACTTTTCACTCATAACCTCATTCACAATGTGGCCGAGATTGTGCTAAGTGCATTTGATGATATTTTCCAAATAACAGTAAAGTACCTGTTCCAGAGCACTAGTCCTAAAGTAATTCCCTCATTCATTCATTTATTCACTCACTCATTCATTCATCCCAGATATATTTATAGAAGGAACAGGGATGAGGATCATGGAGCAGATACTAGGCTAGTTACAACCCAAGGTGATAAGTGATTAGTTAGCTCTCTAGAAAAAGGGCTGTGAGAGGAAGAATTCAGTATAGCAGAGGGAAGGTAAAAGCTTCATAGGGGAGATGACTTTGGGGGAGGGTGTCACAGAAGTAAGATTGGAGGATCTCCAAAAAGCAGAGTCCAACACCTTCCAGTTCCCTGATCAAGGCTGTTCATATCCTTCCTTCTCCCAATTCATCTGCTCTGGGCTGAGTGGCCGAGCTAGCTAGTGAATGTTAAGAGACTGAAGGATAATCCCAAGGGTAAGTTAACACGAGTTGCATCAATGCTATAAACACTACTGCCTCAAGGAGAACTGGGTAGGCAGATGTGAAAGAAACCACATAAAACTTTTATACTTTTGATAGAGAAAGTCAGAGGACATTATAAATACTAATATGTATCTGGAGAGTGCTTAATTCTTTATTAAGTACTTTGACATTCATTATTTTGTGTGATCTCCCTCACAGTCATTTCCGATAAGAACATTAAATGTTGTTATCTGCCTTTCATAGACAAGGAAATAGAATTTTATTCAAGCTGAGAAATGTCAGAGCCAGAATTTGAACCTTGGTTTGCTGACTCTAAATTTTGTGCTGTTTCTACCACATCTTATTCTTTTCCCTTCTTGAAACTTATGCCACCAGGACTACTGAAAAAACTGCTTTAATGGAATAGTATTCTAGCATGCCTTTTGTTTTTGAATTATTGAATTTTTAAATTTTCTTGAACTTAAATAGGATATTTAGTTTTGATGAAAATCTAGTTAAAATTCTATTCATTTCTATTAAAACGTCTGTTCTAGTGTTTTTCAAACTTGAATAATAGCCAGACTCTTTCAAATAGGAAAATACTCACAGGTCCCTAGTGTTCACTTAAATTATATTTAGTATAATGTTACTTAAATATGTGTAAATATAAAACCAGATATCAATTCTCTTTTCTTATAGCTTTTACAAAACTCTTTATGACCACAAACCACAACAAAGATACAAATTAAATACAAATAAAAATTAAAAGCCTGCTAAGGCCGGGCGTGGTGGCTCACGCCTGTAATCCTAGCACTCTGGGAGGCCCAGGCAGGCGGATTGCTGAAGGTTGGGAGTTCGAAACCAGCCTGAGCAAGACCCTGTCTCTACTAAAAATAGAAAGAAATTAATTGACCAACTAAAAATATATATACAAAAAAAAATCAGCCGGGCATGGTGGCACATGCCTGTAGTCCCTGCTACTCGGGAGGCTGAGGCAGTAGGATCGCTTGAGCCCAGGAGATTGAGGTTGCTGTGAGCTAGGCTGATGCCACGGCACTCACTCTAGCCTGAGCAACAAAGTGAGACTCTGTCTCACAAAAAAAAAAAAAAAAAGCCTGATAAAATTCGAATTAAGAATATTAATTTAATATGATAATGGTAGTATCTTGCTGAAGTTAGGTCACTTGCATTGGTTTTTATAATAGAAAGATCTATTTACATATTTTATATAAATATGTTCTATAAGTCATTGTCATTATTAATAGCATTTTTACCTTTATTCAACCAATAGTTTCCCCAAAATCCATTGCATCCCCTAATATGTAAAAATTAAAGATAAAAAGCATAGAACAAAAATAAATTTTCAGTTATGGAATTACTGCTATAATTAGTGCTAAAACACAAAATGACATCTTCTCAGATGGAATTCAGGCAAGATACCTGCTCTAAGTGAACATCAAACTAACAGGTAGGTCCCTTTGTATGCCTGGTACCTCAGGGGGTACCACTGAGACCCCTGTGATAACTAAAGTGTCTGCCATCTTGAAAACCCTTGTCCTTATAGAGCCTCATGACTTCATCTCTTCTGTTACATTGATTAATTGTATAATACATATATTATTAATATGTTTTCATTGTTTTTCTTACTAAGCCTAAGACAAAGCAGTACAGGTTCTTCTGTACAATAGGGTATTCATAATCTCAAATGATGAAGTAAAAAGTTAAAATCTTAAGCCATTAAGATGTCTTTGAATTGCAAATTCTCATTGCAAAAATAAAAAAGTGTTTCTATAACCGATAAAAATAGTTGCTATAAGGAAAATAAATGATTATTTCTGTCATTTTTTACACTTGGAAATCCCAACCTAACTGGCAGCCAAATATGTTAAATAAACACATTAAAACTGAAAACCAGACTTTTTAGAGGTCCTCCAGACACCTACTTTTTCATGAATCTAAATACAGAAAGTGAAGTGAAATTACAGTGCAATAGTCAGTTATTAGTTGATATATAATCAAAAAAGAGAAAATTTTTTAAAAATAGAACCCTCAAAACTCTCACAGGCCTCTATTTTGTCCACAGATTTCTCATCAAAACTTCTTTAGTAATAATAAATCAACTTTCCATTTTTACAGTAGAACACTTTTTGCTCCTAAATCTGCTGCTCCCTTTAATTCCATCTAGGAACTTAAAGGTAGGGTGATTTTGCTTGCTGATGCTTCCAATTTTAATTTAGATGTGTTAAAAAGTCGGGGAAAAATTGCCTCAGATGAAAACCTCATAGCCCATCATCTCAGTTAGCAACTGTATATAAAACTTTCAAACAATCTCTCACTCACCTTCTCTATATTGCACATACTGAAGTAGGAAATTTTCCTTCCAATTATTGCAAAATCCAATTATGGCAATGAAATTGAAAATAGCCAATGAATTCTATGTTCCAATGTTTTCAAAATGTTCTGCAGTCATCAATATTAAGATTTAAGTCAAGCAAACAAGTAGAAAGCATTAGGAAACCTGAAGCTTAACATAATTAGATGCCAAGTATGAAGGAATGTTCGTAAACAAAATGTTTTGCTAACAACATAAAATAATTGGTATTTTCAATAGGAGGATCTGACATTGGCTGGTTCTAAGAGAATAGATACAATGCCCTGCTTGTGTATAAATAAAGGGTTAGGCTAGCCAGGACTTATGGGAAAATAAAACATACAACATAAAAATGTTTTTGAGATGGATAATGTTATGAGGTGAGGTAAGATGTATGGCAAAGAGTGGCATATTTTTCATCAAATATAATTTTAAGAAGTCCTATATTTGCAGAAAGAGCCTGTCTACACAGTATCTGGAAACCCATCATTACTATGGCATCAGGTGATTGTGACTATGGATGTGATTTATGTGTAAAGTGTCTAAAGGGAACGGGACTAAGGGCGGCTAGGATCATTCTAGGTAGAGTTGAAAGAGATGGCAAAAAAATGTAGAAACATTAATAGTATCAGGGAAATGAGTCAAGTTATTGAGGAGATATTCCAATATCATTTTGAAGCAAATTTATCAGTTATCAGATTATTTATAATACTGCAGAACAGCAGTCCCCAACCTTTTTGGTACCAGGGACCAGTTTCATGGAAGGCAATTTTTCCATGGACAGAGGTGGAGGGGGGATGGTTTGGGGATGATTTAAGCCCTTTTCATTAATTGTGCAGTCAAACCTCTTGGCTAATTATAATCTGTACTTACAGTCGCTCCCCAGAACTCGCATCACCGCCTCAGATCCACCTCAGACCATCAGGCGTTAGATTCACATAACGAGTGCACAACCTAGATCCCTCACAGGCACAGTCTACAGTAGGGTTAACACTTCTATGAGAATCTAATGCCTCTGCTGATCTAATGGGAGGCGGAGTTTATGCTGTGATGGAAGGGGTGGGAGCAACTACAAATACAGATGAAGCTTCACTCCCTCACCTGCCTTTCATCTCCTGCTGTGCGGCCTGGTTCCTAACAGGCTACAGACAGTACTGATACATGTACTGAGGGTTGGGGATCATATTTGTAGAAAATGTATTACAAATCGCAATTAGATAGTTTTGTGGGGTTTTTTTTGGCAGCCTTTGTATCAAAGAAAGAAACGCTCAGAGACACATAACCACTGGATATTCAGAAACAACACAAACTTACACATAATGCTCCAATGAAATATCTGTAGTACATACATGTCAAAGAGTAGCATGATATATTGGATGGAAAAATACCTTGTAGACAAAATGGTGAATTTGGGCCCAGAGCCCCTCCTTTGATTTCACTGTCTATTGCTAGCTCCTTGCCACCCTCCTTTTCTGTTTCTTCCCCCATCTGGAAAATACCCTCTACTAAAAGGCTTTGTCATAACATTCTTATTTTTAACATTTAAATTTTCCAGAGGGATATGAAAATAGTAACATATTTCTAAATGTCTCATATTTGTCTGCTTTCCTATTTCCATTCAACTACATCTACAAGGTAGAAAGTTTTCAGTCAGATGTCCACTTATCTGGGGCCAAGAAACTTAAGTGCTAATCTAGACTCAATCTCTGACAAACTAGGAGCTTATTTCCATGAGCCTCATTTGCCATAATTTTGCCTTGGTGAAGAGGAATGAGACATTAAGGAAGGCATGTAAATCTGCAGTGAATGTTCAAGGACTAGCACCTTGTCTCCCATATGCTCAGCCTAATTGCACCTGTCATCATTCGCTGGCATAGCCCTATATTTGCCTCTTTTCAGACTCTAGTCAACATGTTCTTTTAGCCCATGGAGGAATTTTTTCCCAAATAAATTCTGCCACCTGTTCAAACCTACTGAGGGCAAATATTACCTCTTCTAGGATACCCTCAAATAGACTGAACGCTTATTCTTTGAATTTTTGCAAGTTGAGTGAATAATTCTAAGAACTCTAGTCACATTCTGTTATATGATGCTATTCATTTTACTTCTTTTACACTAAGGTTTATGATGGAAGTAATTGAGTTTTTTTAAAAAATGTTCAGTCAGTCTTTGTGTCATCCACAGGGCATGATATGTTGCCTTTTATGTGTATGTGCACAAGGCAGGAATAATAAATTGCATAGTGGAGAGGAGGAGAGTGAGGAGGTTGGAGATGAAACATTTGCCCTGCCTTGGCTCATGCTGTCTCCTCTGTAGATCTGACGGGTCCCCGATACTTCCCAGTGCCCTGCCAGGTGTCTACTGGTAGCAAAATCAGTTAGGATACTTATGTAAAATATAGATTTTTAAACCCTATGGAAGACAGAAAATCCCACTCCCCAAAATATGTCCATGCCCTAATCCCAAGAACCTGTGAATATATTACCTACCTTACATGGCAGAAGGGACATAGCAGTTATAGTTAAATTGAGGCTTATGAGATGGGAAGATGAACATGGATTATCCAGTGGCCCAATGTAATCACAAGGGCCCTTACAAGAGACAGGCACCAGGCTGGAATGATGTGCTTTGGAGATGGAGGAAGGCACCATGGGCCAAGGAATGTAGATGGCTTCTAGAAGTTAGAAAAGGCAAGAAAATGGATTGTCCCCTAGAGTCTCCAGAAGGAATGCAGCTCTGCTGACATCTTGATTTTAGCTGTAAGATTGATGTCAGACTTCTGACCTCTAGAAATGTAAGATCATAAATTTTCATTATTTTAAGCCATTAAGTTCATGGCAATTCTTTTAGAGTAGGAATAGGAAACTAATACACAGACCAGACTTAGTAACTCAGATTCTCTTGATTGAACATAAAACTTTCTTTTAAATAAAGCTAATAAGTTGACAATTGTGCTCAGTATTTGGGAGCCTTTTCTTCAGAATAGTATTTCCTTTCTATCCAGTGAAATTGAACCACCCAGCCAGTGTTCCAGTACCTATGTCTAGGTAAAACTGAGGTAATTTGTTCCATAAAAATCCATAATTTATGAATGCAGGAGTGTTGAGGAAAGCAGCACACACTTCTCTTAAAGCCCTCCACTCTACTTTCAAATCACAAAACTGTATTTTAACAGTGACATTCTGTTATGGAATGAATTGGATCCCCTCAAACTTCATAGGTTGAAGCCCTAATCCCCAATGTGACTGTCTTTGGAAATAGGACCTTCAAGTAGGAAATTAAGATTAAATGAGATCATAAGGTTAAGGTCCTAATCCAATATGACTAGTGTCCTTATAAAAAGAGGCAAAGACACCAAGGATGTGTACATAGAAATGCCATTTGAGAAGATGAAAAGAAGACAATCATCTGCAAGCTAAGGAGAGAGACCTCAGAAGAAACCAAATCTGCTGACAGTTTGATCTTGGACTTCTAGCCTGCAGACCCACAAGAAAATTAATTTCAGTTGTTTAAGCCACTCAGTCTTTTTTCATATGTTTGTTGGCCATTAGTCTATCTTCTTTTGAAAAGTTTCTGTTCATGTCCTTTGCCCACTTTTTAACAGAGTTTTTGGAATTTTTCTTGCTGACTTTCCTGATTTCTATATACATTCCAGTTATCAGCCCTTTATCACATGTGCAGCATGCAAATATTTTCTCCCATTCTGTAGGTTGTGTGTTTGCTCTTGTGATAGTTTCCTTGGCTGTGCAAAAGCTTTCTAATTTAATCAAGTCCTGTTTAGTTATGTTTGTTGTTGCTGTGATTCCCTTTGGGGTCTTCTTCATAAATTCTTTCCCTAGGCTAATGTCTGTAAGAATTTTTCCAACATTTTTTTCTAGAATTCTTATTGCTTCATGCCTTAGGTTTAAGTCTTTTATCCACCATGAGTTGATTTTTGTGAGAGGTGAGAGGTCCGAATCCTGTTTCAGTCTTCTATATGTGGCTATCCAATTTTCCCAGCACCATTTGTTGAATAAGGATTCTTTTCCCCAGTGTATGTTTTTGTTTTCTCTTTCAAAGATTAGATGGCTATATGAGGATGGTTTTATCAGGGAAATACAAATCAAAACCACAATGAGATATCATTTAATTCCAGTGAGAATGGCTTTTATCAAAAAGTCCCAAAACAATAAATGTTGGCATGGATGCGAAGAGATAGGAACACTCATACATTGATGGCAGGACTGAAAACTAGTACAACCTCTGTGGAAAGTAACATGCAGATACTTCAAAGAGCTGAAAGTAGAACTACCATCTGATCCAGCAATCCCATTACTGGGCATCTACCCATAGAAAAAAAGGACATTCTATGAAAAAGACATCTGCACTCGAATGCATATAGCAGCACAAGTCACAATTGCAAAGATGTGGAAACAATCCAAGTGCCCATCAATACATGAGTGGATTAATAAAATGTGGTATATGTATACCATGAAGTTCTACTCAGCCACAAAAAGCAATGGTGATCCAGCACCTCTTGTATTATCCTGGATACAGCTAGAGCCCATTCTACTAAGTGAAGTATCACCAGAATGGAAAAGCAAGCACCACATGTACTCACCATCAAATGAGTATTAACTGATTGGTATTAACTGATCAACACTTAAGTGCATATATAGTAATAACGTTCATCAGGTATCAGGCAGATGGGAGAGGGGAGGAGGGAATGAGTATATACACACCTAACGGGTGTGGTATGCACTGTATGGGGACAGACACTCTTGAAGTTCTGACTCAGGTGGGGCAAGGGCAATATATGTAACCTAAACATTTGTACTGTGGTAATATGCTGGAAAAAAAAAAAAACACCACTCAGTCTGTGGTACTTTGTCATGGCAGCCCTAGAATACAAATACACATTGCTAACCCAAGTTCCTACTGTTTATAGTTACCCCAAATAGATAATCTAATAGTTAGGATTTCCATTACTTGCTAATTATTTACCACTTATTAAGTGGCAAATATGTACTAAGGCCTTGTATACATTTTCTCCTATAGTCCTCCCAAGAACTCTACAAAGGTGATATCATTTTATTTGTTTTACAGATTAGAAAATTGGGATGTAGAGAGGTCAAACCTGGATACAGAATGTGTACTGATACACAAGGGAGCCAGGTCTCAAACCCAGGCCTGAATGATCATACTCTGATATATGGCTTCCCTAATAACTGCCACTTACTGAGCCCCTGCTATGTGCTAGGTACAATGAGACAAGTGGACTGATGTGGCTGGCCTCAGGAGGATCACCTATAGTGCTAAGCAAGTCTATCAAGAAGCAAGGGGGAAATTTGGTGAGTAACTGGGAGTTCTATATAAGAATTGAGCAGATAAAGATACATGTCTATTTCTTAATTATAATTCTAGATCAATAAGAGGCAGTCACATTATTACCTGGATGCAATGGCTATTTCCATAGTAATAACAATTTAAACAAATGAACCAAAAAAACCTAATGTGTAAGCTAATGTTTAATCTCAATTATTACATGGAGCCTGCAGTCATAGTGAGCATGGTTCTTGTTTACAATCCTTTCAGAAAGTAAATGGAAATCAAGTGAAGATGAGAGTAAGCCTAGAATTTTAATAATGTGTATGAACCTTTAGTAGCGCATGGCTTTCTTAAATACCCCTCTTATACTCTGCTGCTTAGAAGCAAGCAGCTTTCAAAATGCAAACACAAATTATTAGCTTTATCTTTCCTGGGATACATCTAGCATCACCTATAACCCTAGAGACTGCTGAGATTTTGGCCAGATATTTAATAGATCATTTGATTTCCCCAAGGTTTGACTTCTGTCAATGAAAGCCAATCACATTTTGTGGCTTTAAGCAATTATTTGGCGTAATGGAGAAATGGTACGGTCCAGGTTTTATGCTGAATGTAGGATTCTAAATATTGGAGGTTTATTTCTTATTTTTTCATTCATTGATTAGATGTTTGCAAGTCATTTAATCTCTACATACCTATTTCTCAATTTTCTAGGATGGGAAATATAATTTTTAAAGTTCATGAGCTTCTCAAAAGAATGCTAATTTCTCTCTGCTCTATTAATAGGACATAGAAATGTTTTCTCTCCTCTGAGACCATACTAATTATTATCGAATCTTGTTTATGTACACAAGGCTGCATTTAATAATTAAAAAAATAAAAACTAGAGTACAAAAAGCTATTTGAAATCTTAAAACAGTAATTCTGGACCTCATGATTAATGATTTGAGCATTAAAAAGTTAAAACTGCACAATCATTAAAGGTTTCTCTCAAAATCTTCAATCCAAACTTCAGAGTATGAATGATATGTTATAGAATGTTATTTCAAAATTCTAGAGTATATTTTCCAGTTTCTCTTAAAATAGCTTTGATCTATTTGGTATATTGTTGTCCTCTATCGTAGTGTTTAAAGATCAAAGAAATGACAGTGTTTAACTATAATGAACAAAAATTATGAGATTATTTTAAGAAATTTTAATAATGTAAATTACTTCCTTTATAACTTTTGGACATAACAATATTATTAAGAATATGAAATCTTATTCTATAATAAAGGCACACAAATGTTTATGGCAGCAGAATTCACTATTGCAAGGACGTGGATACAACCCAAGTGCCCATCAATTCATGAGTGGATTATTAACATTGGTACATGTATACAATGGAGTATTACTCAAGTGTAAGAAATGACAGTGAGATAGCACTGCTTATATTGTTCTGTATTGAGCTTGAGCCCATTATCTGAAGTGAGGTGACACAAGATCAGAAAAATGGGCTCCACATCTACTCGCCATCAAATTGGTACTGACTGATTAACACTACAGTGCTCAAATTGTGGTGATGTTCACCAGGGACTCAGGGGTTGTGGGGGGAACCACATTTGAGGGGATGCAGTGAGCATTGTGGAGGGGGAGGCATACCTCTAACCCTTGCTAGGGAGAGGCAAAGATATAAAACATAACCAAAATGTTTGTACTCTCATATTTTCCTGAAATAATAATAAAAAAGAATATGAAGCCTTTAGGTTTAGTTATAACATTGATACTAATTTAGGTTCACAGTGCCTTAATCAGTTTTTGAATGTTTCTAGGTTTTCAAACAAAAACAAATTAGGAGAAATAAATTGCCAAGTTTTCTAATACTTTTAACTATTTATAAATCATTTTTACTTTGATAGTTCACCATAACCACATGTTATACATCCCTAAAATTATACCTTTCCTCTAGGCAATTTATTATCTTCCAATGACCCCAGTATCTGCTGACCTTGATAGAGTTTCTCAAAAACTTGAATTCCTATTTCAACTCTTTCCTTTTCCTATCTTGCATAATCTTCATCAGGTATAACATTTGCCAAATGATTTATATGTCTCAGATACTGGGCAGGATACTGAAAATACAAGGAGAATATGTGGGTTTTAGGTTTTTATATATTTGACTATGCAGAAAGCTACCAAGACCTCTCAGTTTTTCTTTTAAAATGTCTGTACCCTGCTACCATTTCAACTTGTCTATGTCCTCATCACCTCAAACACATATTAATATATTTTCATTTATGACCAAATTTATTCTTTACCTCCTCTATTTCTCACTCCTATCCCTCATTTACTTCTAAAAATAATGACACACATCATTGTAATAATAATTTTCCTTTGGGCCTATGTTTATCATTCCTTTGCTCGAAAGCCAATAATTATTAATGTACCATATCTTGACTCAATATCAAGGCAGATGTTCAAATAAAATTGCTTTCAATAATACTCAGAACTCAACTCCAGACTGGCCAGTTTCTTGCTAACCCATTACTCACTGTCCCAAAGTTGACTTCTCTGTGGCTTTATTCAGACTTCCCAGATCTGGAAGGGCTGCAATGTTCTTTTGCCTTCATATAAATTCTTCACACCTCCTTAGTTGAGGCTCAAGTTCTAGCACAAATTTCAGCTTCATAGGATATCTATGTTCTGAGTATCTATATAAGTTCTGGTTTATAATGTATAATATGATACATTCATGAAATCTAATATTAGTTGTTCTTATTTTGCCTCCATTGTCTTGATGGCAGGATCCAATGCCCTGTCTTTCCTGGTTATTTACTGAACACACATGTTGGTTGGACACAATAGGTACAAAATAAATACTTTCTCAAAATCGTGACTCCCTGAATGTGGTTATATGATCCTAGGTCTTACACATCTTGGCTTTAACTACAGGCAATATAGACTACTGAAGTTTAACTAGAAATAAAATTTAATATGGTAAATTCACAACATTTTCCTTTTTTATTCCCCTCTTCATTCCTCTATTCTGTTATTTGGATTGCTTGATTGGCTCATGTTTATATACAAGTATCTGTTGCAATCTCCCACCTAATTGAAGTATGCATTATCAAAAGCTTTTTTTATTTCTCCACTACCATATGGGTTTGGTTCACATTAAACATAAATTCGTGTTGTTAAAAATGATTTAGAGAGAGATTTTTATCTCCATGGTTTTAAAGTAGGAAGAATGCCTCTACTTGAACTTCTACGCTTAAGGCTGCATGCCTTGGTCTTGTGATAACAATCTAGGTAGAGGACTGAAGATGGATTTATTGAAAACCTGGAACAAGAGAATGTTTTGAGTGTGTATGTGTATGTGTGTATGAGTGAGAGAGTTACAATAAAAATAATATATCATAACAATGTTAACATGTGAGTTTAGTCTTAAAGAATATATAGGCATTTACCAGAACATAAAATGAGAGCAAGTCCAAAGGCCTGGAGGACTTATAATTTTACTTCCCCTGACTCTCTATCATAAATCATGTCAGTTCTAGCTTCTCAGTTTTTCCTCCCATCCAGCATCCTTTAAATTGTTCCCACCCTTCTGGGGTTTTGATTATCCCCAGTCATGGTCCCTGTTCCACCAGCAGAGAAGCTGCAAAGCTTTCATGCAATAAACTGTCAGCCTGTCAGCCAGGGAGCCCGCCTTTCTTGCTCTTTGACAAGTGACACATGTCATCTTTCTGACACTGCTATCAGCTGCATTTCCATATGTCATGCTTCACACGACATCTCAGGCAACACCATGTCTTCTTTTATAAAAGCCTTTTGCAGTTTTGTTCTGATAACTGAAGAAGTGAAAATAAAAGATTACTAAAATGGTTTTCAAATTTCCTTCTTTATCCAGAAAAATGTTCATGGTAAATTAAGTGTAATCTGTATACACAGTTTCACTCTCTAAATTAAAAAAAAAGTCAAAAAAATTTTACATAGTGCTGCTGATAATTTTGGTTTTGATTTATGTATAGTAGTAAATTAAATACAAAAGGCAGACAGATGATGTCATATCTCAAAAGGTAAATAATTACATGTGTTACTTGTCATGCTCTAGGAAAATAGCTAGCGATAACTTTCCAATACTCTCAATCTTAAGTGATGTGAAGAGATGAAACTACACAAACACAGGTTTGATGTAACATTTGCTAAGCTAAAAACACATCCTAAAGAATTGTGTTGATTAAATTACTCACATATTTCCGTAGTTCTAAATGTGCACCTGTTCTGTCCAACTTTAGATGACCATGCTTCATTTGCTTTGGTTATATAACTCAAACCATAATTAATACATTATAAGGACTATGATCACAGTAACACAACACTAATGTAGATGATTAGTACTTAACTTCACATCTCACAACACTTCAGGACCAATGACCCCAAACAGCAGCCAGTGAATCATTGCTATTAAACATTTCATTAGATATAGAACAAATTTAAACTTTTACTTTTCATCACATATTAGAATTCTAGTACTTTTAAGAACTTTTTAACAACAGTTAAGACACAATTATACAATCATTATCTGATATCTGATATTTAAATATGCCCTATAATTTCAATATTATCATCGTGTATACTATACAACATTATCTCCTACCAAAAACTATTAGGTCATGTAATAAATGCCATTTTAGTTAAAACCTACCTTCCAAATGGGAGTGGGAAGAAAGGAATGATATAATTACATGTACAGACAGGAGCTAATTAACTTTGCAGTATTACCAAACATGCATCATCCCATTTGCTTTTTGCTTCAGTTTCCTCATCTGTAAAATAGGACAATCATTATATGTTTTGTGAGTAACATGTGTTCACAAATGTATTCAAAGTGCTTAGAACAGTGCCAGACACATAAAATGTACCATGTACCATGTATTTGTTAGCTGTTGTCTACAAAATAAGTATTAATATAATAATGAGAATTGAGTAATTCATGTAAAGCGACTTGTGCCTATTATACGGTAAGTGCTTAATGTTAGTGCTAACTACCTAAGAAGCTCGTAGTAGCTATTATTATCCCCATTTTATAGGTGAAGAAACTGATGATTGAAGGTTTAAGCAAAGCTCCCAAAGGTCAAATAGTCAGTGTTACAAGCATGAAAGTCAAAACATTCATATTTTGCCTTTTAAAATGTCAGTAGTACCTCTATTTTTTAGTATGCACTCTTCCCCCTCTCCATTTATTCTTCCTGTTTGTTTCTGTGAATACTGGGTATAACGATTTATCTTAGGGAAAGTGCTGCTGCCCCACTGTTGTTCTGCACTCCCATTAAAGTGATTGTTTCATTTTGGTTTCCATGGAAATGAAATTTCTGACTTTAGTGCTGGGTTTGGAAATATTGCTCTAAGTGTTAACAAGGTTCTTCACAGAAACGGACGAGCTAACCTGGGCTCAGAAGTTGCCACTTAGCATAGTTTGTGTATAAGAAAGGATCTGCTGCTTCCTAGAAAATAAATATGCTCCTCTTTAACATTGCTTTGTCTAAGAAGCATGTTTTTCTTCACATTTTATTTTTCTGTTAGAAACATACATTAAAAAATATGCTCCTGTCTTCCACTTCACCTTCCTTCCAAAGAGATGTTTTGTTTTTAAATCTTCCACATATTCCATAGCCCATTCATTTCTCTGGGTTCCCAGGGAACACTAGAAGATGCATGATATCCTGTAGAGCACAGGAGTCCCTAAAATAATAGTCTGTTGATTTGATCTGAACAGGGGAATATTATAATGTCATCCCTCAGCTGGGAAAAAAAGAAACCACTTACACCTAAACAGAATATATTAAGCAAGCATCTGCAAAGAGAGCAAATGAATTAGGGACAGCACACAGTAAGACCTAATCTATTCCTGCTGTGAAAATCCAGGTTGGGGGGAGGGGGGAAGACAATAAAGTACACACTGGTTGCACTATTAGTTCTCAGAGGGCTAATGCTGGCATTCACTTTGCCTGTTTTAAAGAGCCTACACAGCATCTGGCTTCTGAATCCCTGCCACTCCAGAACTGAACTCTCCAGGGATTTTAATTTATGAATTTATTTTTAGGTAATCAGAAGTACATTATGTCTGACACATTTGTTTTCTCTAGGCAAGGCTGATGCTAGTGAAGTAGAAAAATTTGATTTGTGATGAAGGAGTTCAGTCACTGGACACTAATACAATGTTATGCATTCAAAACAATCCTCGTGCAGAGGGCATTTCTTTCCTACTCAGCTATGTGTGTTTGGAGCATGGGAGAAGGAGGGACTTTCAAGGACTAATAAATTCAGTGACTATGCCCCTCATTTTTGTTATCACTGATTTTGTTAGTAGCAACTGAAGAGAGTGATAGGGATGATGGCTTTCTCTTTGAAGAAACTAAAAGCTACACTAAACCTCTGTTCATACCCTACAATCCAAAATGCTATTCTTAGGCCGGGCGCGGTGGCTCAAGCCTGTAATCCTAGCTCTCTGGGAGGCCGAGGTGGGCGGATCATTTGAGCTCAGGAGTTCGAGACCAGCCTGAGCAAGAGCGAGACCCCATCTCTACTATAAATAGAAAGAAATTAATTGGCCAACATAATATATATAGAAAAAATTTGCCAGGCATGGTGGCACATGCCTGTAGTCCCAGCTACTCGGGAGGCTGAGGCAGCAGGATTGCGTGAGCCCAGGAGTTTGAGGTTGCTGTGAGCTAGGCTGACGCCACGGCACTCACTCTAGCCTGGGCAATAAAGTGAGACTCTGTCTCAAAAAAAAAAAAAAAAAAAAATGCTATTCTTTTGTGCTTGCTTACTAGAGAAAAATACTCCTTTAAATCAAGGTATGCAAAACTGGACTCAGCTGTTACATAGAAGAGGAAGAGTAAAATCATCCTTCAGTAAACTTAGAAGATGAAGTTTGAATCTATCAGGCAACCAATACTTTTTTATGTTTCCTACCACTCATGTTCTTGTTAGTCTTTTGTTTTCAGGGCCTCATGTGTTGAAATTCGACTTTCTTATTTTGGAAGTTGCAGTCTTAGATCTGAACGTTTTTGCCCCTTTCCTGTCCCCTATCGTATGTCCCTTGTCTCCTTTAGGACCAATATAACTTAATCAACAAGGTTTTTTTTTTCCTTCTAAGAAGAATTTTTTGCTGTTTTGGAGTAACTCTGTAGCCTGATGGAGCAGGATATCTGGTCTCCCTATCCTAACAGACTGTGCTTTATTTAGCTAGTGCAACCTCTTCTCCAATGCAGGAGTCTCCTCTAGATCACTGGACAGACATCAGAGTGTTAAGAAGCCAGGATCTGTAATCAGACTACCTGAGGTCATATCTCAGGCCTGTTATTTACTACCTGTGTTGGGCAGCTCATTTGGGCTATCTGAGTTTTGGTTTCATCTATAAAACTGGAACATCAGTGTTCATTGCATAGGATTGTGATAAGATTCAGTAAGTTAACCCAGGCACTGAATCATTCCAGACAGTGTGTGGCCCATAAAAAAAATTTCATTAAATTTTACTTTTTAAAGAAATGAGCTTTTCCAGGATTTGGCAGCCCAAAAGACTCAAAAATAGGAAAGTAATCTACCAAGTAATCCCCATGGAGTAAATGGCACTTATCCCCAAATACTGAGTCCATGCTTGCTTTGCTTTTTCTTTTCCCACAAGTGTCTCCCACTCTTGGACACCAGTGTCACCCCTCTAGCCTCTAAAAGCAGTAAATGCAGCTCCACTGGTAAAGAAAGTGGCTCTGGCTACTGAGTTTGGGAACCAATGCTGCCTCTCTCCTCTGCCATGGTGGCACCTTGTTAGGATGCTTTACTACTCATTGGTTAAAAGTATCAAAAGGATGATCAGTTCCTGCAGTTGAATCTGTGTCTGCAGTGATATTGGCTGGAAAATTTATCTTCCCACCCCCAGGCCTTCCTGGGCACTAGTAACTGGCTTTCACTGGGTGAACTGTCTAAACATTTTCCCTCAATGATAAAATAATGTGATGATCTCTCTGTTAGTATTTAACCATTCTGTGTGCTCCCACTTCTTCCAATTTAACATGTTCTGTATTGAAAACTTCATCTATTCTCTTTTTGGGTTTATTCCAAGTTTGCTAGACTTGGAAGCTTCTAAGTGGTTCTTTCTTGCTCTGTGAACTCCTTTGTCTTGTTTTTCCTTTTCATTTGGGGATAACTCATGCTGGACATAGGGGTATTTGTATCTGAGGTCTCTCTCTGGCTCACCACTATCCCAGGAAAAACATGGTGAGTGAAGAAAATATGGAGCAGCAAATTTGGACTTGGAGTTTCTTAAATTGGGTACAAATCCCTGGCTGTCTTTGGTCCTTTCTCTGTATATTACTCAGGAGTCGTTCTCATATGTATAAAATAATCTACTCCTTCTGTATTTGGGAGAGCATGGAAGGAAGGAAAACCTGTGTTTGTATCTCTCACCCTCCACTATTTTCTGGGACATTAGTGTTTCAATGTTATTTTTAAGTAGCACTAGGTTTTAGAAAGTCTTTATATATTGAATCAAAATATGCTTCTGGGCATCTTCCCAACACTGATCCTAGCTCTGGTGTCTATCACCAAATCAAATAAGTCCTCCTTATAATTACATGTGACAAGTTTTCAAACACTTGAATGTGATCACCACATGCTACTGCTAAGTCTCCATTGCCAGGTGTCTTCTAATAATATGATCCTGGATGTATAACCTTTGCAGCTACCATCTTTCATAGAGCTCAGGTCATTAATGTGCTTGTCATCTTTAAAAGGGGGATACCCCCAGGCCTTAACCCAGTACCCTAATGAGCCATGTTTTCTGGATGGCTCCTTATCATACTTCCATGCAGACAGGCTCAGACAATGGCGCAGTGCTAACCTAAAACATGAGATAGGTTCACTGGAGGAGGTAGCCAAGACTTTAGGTGGCTTCAAGGATTCAGCATTAAAGGACATTAAATCATACTATGAATTAGTCCTTTCCAATTGTTTCTCAACCATTTTGATTACATCAAGTAGTAAATTTTAATTTAGTGCTATGTTTTTAGTACTGGCAAATACCTTTTCAGTCGAGACCCAGTAGGCCTCAAGCTCAGAGCCTTAGGTAGGAATACCTAGCAGGCATTTAGGATCATTGGTTTGTTTCAATTGTATTTATTTCAGTTTATAGCAGGAACATAAGTTTTCTTTTAAAAATAAGTATTTTCAAGATATTTGAAAGATCAGTTACTTAAAAAAAAAATATTTAGAAAGGTCTCACATGGAAAAAAAATATGATATTAGAATGCCTGAAATTTAGGAAATACTTTGAAAGTTCCAGGAATGTTCTTTTATTATCAGTAGTAAGCAACAGGGGAGCCACATGTATTCATATTTCAGGGGAGGATTAGTTAACTGATAAAAGATCAGAAGATGAGGTTTAAGTGGCATGGTAAAGGATGAGCTGGAGTTAGCCAGGCAGATGTGTGTGTGTGGCAGAAACATGGCATGAAAGTCAGCTGTGGGGAGGAGGGAAATGCAGGGAGATAAGCCAGAACATGACCACAGTAGGGGCAAGAAGGAGGCAGATACCAAGGAGCAGCCATAGGCCCAACGGGTTTCTTTTTTCTATCTGCACATCTGTATAAATTAAAATGAAAACGTACAGTTTAAAAATTAAAATGGTAAACTTATAGTTTAAAAACTTTAAAATAATGAAAACACTAAACATAGAATTAAAATCTTTCATAACATCTACCATCTCCATTTAACACTAAATAGCCAATGTTAACATTTTGAAAATTTTTTTTAGATTTCTTAATGAAGATGGTAATAACAACAATAAATATCTTCCCCCAGAAATGTATTGCATATTCTTTTCGGATGATGAATTTAAAATTTTTCCCTAGACATTTTTTTCCCTAAAATAAACCTGAAGTTAAGAAACATTCGGCAGAAATTTATACTTGTTGTATGACTCATTTGTCTTTGTATAAAAGAGAACTTTATCAATATATTTAATCATATAAATAACCTGTTCTGAAAGTACTATTTTTCTTAATTCTGATATTCTCAAAGAATGCTTATTGTGGAATAAATGTTTAATAATATCACTTCCAAGAATGTTTACATGATATTTCATATCAGGGAGTCATAATTCAATTTTTCCTTCTTTCTCTTCAATTCAAGCATCTCAGGATGTCAAGCTTGAAATAAATCTGTGAGACAATACAACCTTCTGTATGAGAAGACTGCAGAATCAATAGCAACTAAACTCTACTAGATAGTTGTATAGAAAAATGGAGATTTTATGTTAAATGGTAGATTCTTATTTTTAAAATTGACTAATAAAACATTTTCAATGTTCTAGATAAGAGCATTGAAAAAATTCTAATTGTTTTCTATATTTAATTTTATTCACTTAAGTGTTTGAAGACTTTTTTTCCCTGAAATAGTCAGGAAGATTTTTTTAAAGAAAACTATTAGCTTCCTCAGTGCTGCTTCTCTTATTGAAATTACATTATCACCCTTTTGTTGTAGACAAACATGGCTATGCGTTTTTTTACATTATTCCCAGGAATCAATCATTCAAAAAATACTGCTATTTTTGGACATTGAAATTTTGAAATCCCATGTAACTTTTTTTTTGTTCCCTTGAAGCCCATTGATTTGTTTTTGTAGAACACAAAATGTGCTTTACAAACACTTAATACCTAATTATATCAAAAGATGAACAATCTAATATTTAGCATGTCTAATGATATGCTCTGTCTAGCTAAAATTAGGCATTTTCAATATGAGAATGATAATGATTTTCTGCTAAATTTTGTTATAAAAGATACGTATTCTTCATTTTATCTAATTCATATTAAGTATTCTCAGAGACTCTGAGAGCACAGAGAGAGAAATGAATGCCTGAATGGTTATAATAAAATTAAGCTACTGATATTATTAAAAAGTATAGTGTGACTAAGAGTATACATTAGAAATGCCCCCTGGACATTGAACAATTTTTAGCCATTAATCTTTACATAAAGTTATTTTCTGAAATTATTCTAAAGGTAAGAATAAATTGAATTCAAGACTTCAGGAGAATGTAACATAAAGTAGGTAAATTTGATAGAAAATGAGAATCAGGTGCTTATGGAAAGACATGTCTAGGTATTGTTTACCTATGAATTTGTAAAAAATAAATAAAAATTGTTTCAAACAGAAGAACCTCTGAGGTATAAAGGAACAAACTCCTCTCTTAGATGTTTTAGCAGGACTTCTGGCATCTGAAGTACAGAAAAGTTAAGGTATTACAGTAGATTGTGGCAGAACATGGATTAAAACCTGGCCTAACTTTGAAATTCAAGGAAGCCACCTCAGGATTCCTAGAGACAATAAAAAATGGATAAATTAAAATCCCCTGGGGGTGGTAGAAGGAAGAAATGGTAAAGTGGCACTTCAACTCCTTTCCTTCTACTTAAGTAATGGAAATAATGTGTGGTTTCTCATTTAAAGATAAAGAAGAAAGGAATTATAGGGAAAAGAGTGTTCAACTGCTGGGATGTATGTCTAAGATTATCTAAATGCATTTGAAAAATACTTATAAGCAACAAAGCAACAAACTGATTCACATATCACTAGAGCAAGAAATATCATTTGAAATTCAATTCGTAAGGCAGAATTACATTTTTTCATTTGCTAAAAACATTTTATCTGGATGACAGTGCTTTTGTCAAGATTCATGCTTCTCCTGTGGTAAATGTTTATAAAGTACCTTGTGCTTTTGGGTAGGAAGAATTTATAATGAAACTAAATCAATGTCTGAATAAATGATTTTTTAAAGTACAAACTTCAATTCCAAGACCTAGTTTGGTTTTAAAAAAAAAAAGTGCTCTTGCTTTTGAGATTCAAGTTATGTAAATATGTGCTGTTTGCCAAAAAGTCATGCCAGCACAAAACAGACTTTTTCTCTGAGCCAGGCAGCGTCACCTGGTGGTTCCCAGACGCAGATGGTTATCAGAAGCTCCCGGGGAGTGAAGAAGTGCTTTCAAAATACACACATTTTCAGGCTGTGCTCCTAACATACTGAATCTGAATTTCTAGAAGATCCTAAAAACTGTTAGCTTCATAAAGTTCTCCAGGTATTTATGTAGAGCAAACAGGTTTTGGATTTAGAGCCGGAGTCCACACCTAACGTTGACCACCCAAATCATCCACGTTCTACACGTATGAGGAAACATTAGAGCTTATTGAAGAGAGAACTTTCATCTCTATCTCTAATTGCAAGATAAATTTAATGTATACTTAAGGTATCAATTTCAACCTTAAATTATCATCTGAGATAAAACAATGATTTGCAATTTTTTTAAATCTCTCATTGTTATATTATGAACTTCTTAATATAACAATTCCTATTTTATTCATTTTTGTATCACTGGCGTTTAGCAAAGCTTTGGATAAATCCAGACAAATCTAGTAACATTTAGCCATTCTTAGAACAAGTATATAATGGTAAATACAAAGAACACTTTCGTAGTTATAGCTTAGATTCTAGTGGAAGAAACAAACAATAAACTCATAATCAAATAAGTACCTGGAATAATTTGGAAAAAAATGATAAATCGTTTGAAGAAAATAATATAGGGCAATGTGATAAAAAGTGACAAGAGTTGAGATAGGAACATATTTATTTAAATTGGTAGTCAAAGAAGACCTCCCTGAGGAAGGGAACTTTGACTAAGAAGACAAGTGAGTATCAGGGAACATAGTGGTCCAGGCAGGCAGACGGTAAAAAGTAAAACATAGTAAAGAATGAGCTTGGTGTGTTTGAGAACAGAAAAAAAGGCAGGTATTTAGAGTATTAGAGTATGTCGACTAATAGGTAGGGAAGCAGGAGATAAAATTTCAAAGGTAGACAGTAGGAGTAGAAGTGAAGGCCTGACCTGAAATGACTTAAAAAGCTGCCTTGAAGCTCAGGTTGTTTACCTTTGTGATAAAGAACAGAACTGACTTTCGTTATAGTAAGACTTGGGTTTCAGGCTTGGTTTCATCAGTTACTAGGGAAGTGACTTGGGATATGTAACTTAATCTATCTAACTCTTATTGCCTCCATTAGCAAAATGGGGATACTAGAGTAATAATACTATGTCTAATAATGCTTCATAACATTGTTATAAGAATTAAATGAGAAAATGGGTGAAAATGCCTGGCCCAGTGCCTGGTACTTAGTATGTTCTCTATAAATATTAACTATCCTTATGATGTGCAAGAATGAGTTTCTTTCTGTATAGAAGACATTACTACATGTATATATACATATTCATATATTATATATACATTTATATTCTTCAATCTCAAATATTACTAACAGTGATGTGATATATGAGAATACAGATGGAACACATAAGTGGTCAATCATTTGTACTATAAACTGTTGCCTGGTAAATCTTGATCTTGGAGTTATATCCATAGTTGCTGCTTGTACAGTCTCCTGCAAAACAGAACTAAACCTAAAGTAGATATCTCTACAGTTGTGTTCTTTGATGTAGATATACTTTCCTGACAATTTTAGCTAGAAAGCTGCTTCAGCTAGCAAAACTGAGAAGCCTCTTCAAGCCCTTGATTTTTGTCATGGCATATGTAGCTTTTCTCTGCTCTCATTTTGGAACATTCCAGCCTTTCCCAAACAAATTGTACCCAGTTTTGTCCTAATTCACACTGAATAACCCCACCTGAATTCAGATCCATTTCATCCCATTCCCTTTTAAGGAAGAATAACAGAAATCAAATATGCACAAACTATTAAGAAAAATAGGCCGGGCGTGGTGGCTCAAGCCTGTAATCCTAGCTCTCTGGGAGGCCGAGGTGGGCAGATCGTTTGAGCTCAGGAGTTCGAGACCAGCCTGAGCAAGAGCGAGACCCCATCTCTACTATAAATAGAAAGAAATTAACTGGCCAACTAATATATATAGAAAAAAAAAATTAGTCGGGCATGGTGGCACATGCCTGTAGTCCCAGCTACTTGGGAGGCTGAGGCAGCAGGATTGCGTGAGCCCAGGAGTTTGAGGTTGCTGTGAGCTAGGCTGACGCCACGGCACTCACTCTAGCCTGGGCAATAAAGTGAGACTCTGTCTCAAAAA
>VSMD01037459.1:0-57983 GCA_008750895.1 Mirza zaza
CCGCCGTCCCCCTGCCCGCCCCGCGGTCCCCCTGCCCCGCCCGCCCGCCCGCGGCCCGGCTCGCCGAACTGCTGCCCCCTCGTGGCCCGGCCGCGGGAACCGCTTACTAACCCGACGCGCCCGGGAAACCGGAATCTCGGAGCCTCCGCCCACCAACCCGTCCCTGGGCGTGGAGCGGGGAGATCTCTGGCCCGCACGCCCGTGGCTCGCCCAGTGGCTGCATACAGCCGCCCGCCCGCCTCGCCCAGGCAGCTGGAGACCCGGCTGGGACAGGAGGGTGGGCTGCTGCTCTGAGTGGGGCGAGTGTTGACGGAGACTGGGCGCCTGCTTGTGCTGAAAAGCCGGCTCCCTTGTGCTCAAATGGAAAGGTTTGTTGGAGTCAGATAAACCTGACTCCACCAATTATTTGCTGTCCGTCTGTCCACCAATCCATCCTCCCTCCTCCATCCATCCTCCCTCCCCATCCACTCCACCATCCATTCACCTATCCTCCATCCACTCCACCATCCATTCACCTATCCTTTCATCCATCCATCCATCCATTCATCCACCCATTCACCCACCCACCCATCCAACTACCTATTTATCTATCCATCCATCCATACATTCACCCACCCACCCAGCTACCTCCTTATCCATCCTTCATTACTTCAATCATTTAAAATTATTTGTTGAGTGCCAGCTTGTGCATCTTCAGTGCTAAGCTCTGTGACCTTGGATGAATTACTTTACCTCTCTGAACCTGTTTCCACATCCGTAAATCGAACATGTCATTGAACAATGACATCTAAATCTTGTGGAGTTGCTGGGAAGATTAAATAAAATAATGTAGGTAAAGTACCAGTACATAGTAGATGCTCTGTGAATGGCATTTATTAGATCTGACATAGAGAAGACACAAAATCTTCTGGAAGCTTATGCTTTAGTTAGGAAGGTTTTGAAATAGGTATAACAATAAAGCAGTTGAAGAGTTTTAACAAGTACGAAATATTGCAAGACCATAGCCCTGGGGCCTGAGCAGTGCTACGCGAGGGGGCTGAGGTGGGCTTCTTGGAGAGGTGAGTTTTAGTCTTCAGTCAGACTCTCAAGAATCAGGATTCCCAGAGAGAAGGTGTGTCAGGAGAAGGGACTGATTAAACAAAAATACTTTTTTCCATAAAATTACGTGCCTTGGTTTCACTTGCATTACCAGCCCATCAGCTGTGCACCTGCAAAATAAAAATTATGGTGGGCCCTGCCAAGGCAACCTATTACCTGGGTCAGGGAAGCAGCCAGTCTATCCTGAGATTAACAAATGAGCAAGAGACACCGTAGCCATTGATTGCTAAATTCAGTTAGTCCACGAGTCTCCTGTGAGCCCAGAAAGAATTTGCTAGATTGCTTGCAAGGGCGAGGGAGGGTTCAAAGTTTCTGATTCAGCCAACAATTATTAAGCACTTGCTGCTTTCCAATGATTAAGTGCTGTGCTGGATTCTTCACACACCTATGAGGTGGGATTATTACACCCATTTTCAGAGGAAGAGACTGAGGGTTAGAGAGGATAAATGATTTAGCCAGGACCGCACAGCTAATACATGTTGAGTCAAGATTCCAACCCAAGTCCCCTGGTTCATTGGATTTCCCCTGTATCTCCTGTACCTTCTCTCATATTCTCTCCTGGGGTTTAGCTCCAGGTAAGAACTATTAATACTTCCCTATAATTGGGTCTTCCATGGTGTTGGCCTGAGTGTCTAGGAACTCTCCCTCCCCCATGAGGTAGGACGTAAGTGGCCCTTCCTCATCTGAAGTGGTTGGAGAGAACTCAGGAAAACCCCAGGTAGGTTCCCTCTTTTTAAAAGGCAGCCCTGAGCACAAGCTCTGACTTTCAGAGTCAGAGTCTGTTGGGTAAGCTCTGCAGCGCCCGACTGGGATAAGCCATGCTATCTTGGTGGGCTGCGAAGACGTTTTGTGTTAGTTTGCAATGCCTACCATAGGTTTTTTTCACTTTTCTGAGTAGATAATTTTTAAAAATTAAAACTTTCATAAATCAAAGAAAATGAAAAGACTCACAATTGCCCCATCCCAATACAGTACTTCTCCCTCCTCACAGCCCTGGCCAGAAGTCTGGACGGTGGCAATGGACTTGGGCTGAGAATGTGGCCAGAAGTCTGGACGGTGGCAATGGACTTGGGCTGAGAATGTGGCCAGAAGTCTGGACGGTGGCAATGGACTTGGGCTGAGAATGTGGCCAGAAGTCTGGACGGTGGCAATGGACTTGGGCTGAGAATGTGGCCAGAAGTCTGGACGGTGGCAATGGACTTGGGCTGAGAATGTGGCCAGAAGTCTGGACGGTGGCAATGGACTTGGGCTGAGAATGTGGCCAGAAGTCTGGACGGTGGCAATGGACTTGGGCTGAGAATGTGGCCAGAAGTCTGGACGGTGGCAATGGACTTGGGCTGAGAATGTGGCCAGAAGTCTGGACGGTGGCAATGGACTTGGGCTGAGAAAATGAGACCACAATTGCACCATCCCAATAGTACTTCTCCCTCCTCACAGCCCTGGCCAGAAGTCTGGACGGTGGCAATGGACTTGGGCTGAGAATGTGGCCAGAAGTCTGGACGGTGGCAATGGACTTGGACTGGGAATGTCTCTGTAGGAAAGGAGGGAGCATGAGGGGTGGCAGGCAGGGCAGAGGGAGGGGGCTTGGTGCCAGGTGGTCTCAGGGGCAGGGCTGGAGAAGGAGAGAGGCGCTGGGCAAAGCAGCGAGGGTGGAGGGACAGGGAGTTTAGAAGGGAGGGTGAGTGGCTGGAGTGGACAGCAGAATAGAGTCCTGAGGAAGCAGATTTCAGGCACGGAGGTGGATTTGATCAATTCCGGATGACGGCACCTGGAAGGCTACCCTGAGCATCTATTTGGTGCCTCAGTGGGTGCAAAGGGAACAGGTTTTCTGAAGGTCCTGGACCACGAGCGAGATGCTAGGAGGCCCGGGGTCGTGAGGGAGGCTCCCAGAAGAGAAGTCATCAGTGCCCTGGCACCTTGCTTGGGGAGCGTGCGTTGGTCCAGCTCTTCTGAGAGCAATTTGACAATCTCAGTTCAAACAAAAATGCTCAGCCCTCGGACTCTGCATTTCTCCAAGAATTAGCTGAACAGGACATCCCCTAAGTGCCAAAGTTAGAGGTACAGGGATGCTCTTAGGGGCTCAGCTTGTCTCAGAAAAAACATCGGAAGCGATTTCCACCCACTGGGGACTGGTTTTAAAAACACTGAAACCGTGCCACCATTGATAGGAATACAGCCGGCTATGCTAACCGCATGCACAGACATCCGAGATGCAGTGAGTAAAAGAGAGACCTGCTGTGTGCATCTGATTCCAGGTTCATAAAAACATATCGTAAATAATTTCTGTTTTTATGTATAGAAAGAATTACTACTTAGTCAAATATGCACCAAATTATGGAGATATGGGGGGCAGTTGTTAATTTCCTCTATTTTTAATATTTCTCTGATTTTAAAATTGTGTGTCACGCACAGGAGTGAGAGGCTGGCCTGCAGGGCTTGCTGGCCAGGGCCGCGGTCGCCGTCCTGGGTGGAGGTGTGGGGCGTCGTCAGCAGGGACACAGGGTGCAGGCCCCAAGGTGTGTGTCCCGACATCACTGGGAGGTGGGGACGTGGCCTTGAGATGGATGTGTGTCCTATGGGTTGGGGCCACTCTCCTTCTGCCTGTCCTTGCAGACCATAGGCTGAGGCCACCTGGGCGAGGTGGCCGCATATCTGCGAGGCGCTTCACAGTCCACGAGCTTCGTTCCCAAGTCCCTTGCATCCAGGCCCCCAACAACCACAGGACACAGACATTATTAGCATCTCTATTTGGCATGTGAGAAAATGGGGGCCCAGAGTGGGTAAGTGACTTGTCCAAAGAGCCCAGCTTTGAGCCCAGCTCCTTAGACTCCTCTCCCGCTCTGCGTAGAAAGACGCCCGGGAGAGTGAGGGGCTGGACTTTGGCCCAGGCAGAAGCCCAGCGAGGCCAGCGAGTCAGGAGCATCGCAGGTGCGTTGTTTGGTCTGCTCAGTGTTTTCAAAGGTTTTGAGTTAGATGTTAACATTTAAAAATCAGATTTCATGTTAAATTCAGATTTTCGGCTTCTTTTGAAAACACTGGAGTCCTCGTTCCTGTGAGGCGACCTCCTGGTGGGCAGCTGCCCCCTCCAGTCTGGATGTGCTGGCTCCAGGACGCTGCAGTCACCAACACTCCCTCCTGCTCCTGCGTCTGGTCAGCCTCGCCGCCAAGTGCAGGACAAGCTGCAGAGATAATCCGGCAGTGCAGGGGCTGTGGAGCCAGCGTGTCTGCATTGGAATTTTACCTTCTGGCTGTGTGACCTTGAACAGGTTAGTAAATTATTTGCTGCCTTAGTTTATAAGCCTATGCAATGGGGACAATGATGGTACACGTCTCATAGGGCGGTTTTGAGGCTTACATGAGTTAATATGTAGAAAGTGCCTGGTGTGCCAAAAGCATTATATAAATGTTAACTATTATTATTACTGCTTTCTTTTTGTAGGTTGGGTACTTGCATTTTTTGACCATCACTCTCCTCTTACGGGGCCGAATGCTTTTCCTTCTTGAACTACCGAACTCCGTTTCCGTATGATCAGGCAGAAGAGTTCGCAGAGAGGGGTAGGCATTAACTTGCCCGTGGTGATGTTGGACACAGCAAGGCGAGCAGAAAAAGACCCCGCTGAGAACCTGGGCTGCCTCCTACCTGGGCCGAGCCTTTGGGGGCTGCCACTCCTGGCTGGAAACCTGCTGTGACCCGGGGAACCACTGAGCAGGCTGTCACTCAGCGTCCCCAACACCCCGGCCTGTCAGGCTGAGCCCGGTCCCTTCTGCTCAGCACCAGACACCTCAGAGCCCGGAGTCGGAGGCAACTTAAACAAAGGCGTTTATCTCACCCCGCTCTCCTGCTGCTCAGCTGGCCGCTCCGGTCTGCTCTGGACAGCATAAAAAGTCAGGCTCGGGTGACAGAGGCAGAATTTAGAGCCTTTTTGGATGGCAGCTGGGATCCGAGCTGTCAGCCAGAGGCGGGTCAGCACACTCAGGCTCGCTGCGCTCCGCACAGAGAGGGCAGGACGCTGATGCTGTGCAGAGCCCCATCCAGCGCGCCTTTCTATTTATGATTTCCCGTGATAATAGGGCCCATTCATCCCCTGCAGGCCCCTAATTGCTCCGGAGCAGAGGATGACAGCCTAATTACTAACTTCACAAAAATTGAAGTTGGGCTGTGTCAACAAAGTCCATTTGCTGTCACCCAGATGCAACTCTTTCCTCTTCATGGTGGCAAAGGGCAGTTCGAAAAAAGAGAAAAACCCTGGCCAGGTTCCAGCTCAAGCAGACTTTTATTTTCTGGCCTCAAATGATTTTTGGGAGATTCTGCTTAGAGGAAATGCGTCTTCCTGCTTTGCTGTAAGCTGTGTGCAGCTGGTCACCACTCCCCTGACGGGAGGTGACATTTTGGTCCCTAGAAATAGGAGATGTGAGAGTGTTCAAAGGGACTGCAGGGACAGTTTGGTTGGGATTAAAAACTGGGCCCAATTTGGCCCACAGCTATGTTTTATTTGGCTGGCAGAATATTTAACACAGGTTTTTAAAAAATTGAGGCAACATTCACATTGCATAAAATTAACCACTTTAAAGTGTAAAATTCAGCGGTACTTAGCACCTTCACAATGTTGTGTGACCCTCACCGACACCCAGGTCTGAAACATGTTATCGCCCCGGGGGAACCCTGGCCCCAGTGAGCACTTGCGCCGTTTGCCCCCTCCTTCCCTGGCAGCCACCGGTTGGCTTTCTGCCAGTTCTGGATATTTCATCTACACGGAGTCATGCAGTCTATGGCCTTTTGTGTCTGGCTTCTTTCAGCTCGCATGTTTGTGAGGTTCCATCCATGTTGTAGCATGTATCGGAACTTCGTCCCTTTTCTAAGGCTAAAAAGTATTTTTAAAAGTTTCTAAATTTAAACATTTTTTAGCCTCACTTGTTATTTCTAGAAGGGCCGAAAAAATTTTGCTTTTGAATTTGAATTTCTAACAGTCTTATTGAGATATAATTCACCTACTATACAATTCACCTACTGAAGCGACCGATTCAATGGTTGTCACAGTGGTGTATATAATTCAGAGTTGCGCCACCATCACCACAATTAAAATAGTTTTTAACCTTCAAAATCAGGAGATTTCACAGAATGCCTTGAAAAATCAGAGGACCTGGTAATGCGGGGCTCACATCACGACACGAAGCGGGACTGGCAGTCACGGGTCTCCCAGGGCCCCCACTTCCTGTTGTGCTGAACTGGCTGCTTAGCGCATTTGCTGACTGCCTGGCCCTGGAGAGCCGGGCCTGGATTCTAGACCAACGCCTGACTGGACAGATGAGGAAACAGACACATGATCTCATTTAATCCTAACAGTAAAACTGTGAGGCAGGCAGCTACAATTATGTCTAGTTTATGGAGGACAGGATGGGGGTGGTTAGGGAGGTGACTTACCCAGGGATACCTGGACTGTGAGTGGGTGACCTGGGCTTTCGACCTCAACTCCAAGGCTAGTTCCTATGCCACAGCTGCCCAGGGCATCATGGGAAACATATTCAGTGTTCCAAAGAGCATAAATATATCCACTCTCCATCATGAAAGTATTCCAGGGTAATTGTGGAATAAAGGTTGGCATATATAGAAAACTACGTTAAAAATCCCACTATTCACAAATAACCTGCGTTAATTTGAACGTACTTCTAGATTTTATACGTGCACTTCTGTAGTGTGTGAAAGTTTATGCTAAAAGAGTAAAAGATCGTCCAGTATGTACAGTTCCACATTCTGCATCTATCGTTTAGAATGATGTCAAAAGATGACAGTTCTCAATGTGTTCTCCCAGGTCAGAGGGAAAAGAGGCGGCATGCTGAGGGTCGGGGTAGAGCTGACCTTCCACTGCAGCTGGGTGGCCCTTGCCCCACCTGGGGCCTGGCACACAAGCAAGCCCCGCCCTCACCCCAGGGCGTGCCCTGGTTGGCCTCGGATAGTACCCCTGGTGATGAAGGGGGCCTTCCGTGTCTGTTTCCTGTGCCGCCAGGGCGGGCTGTGGCGGAGTCGGTGGCAATGGGAGTGGGGGCAGGGGAGGGGCCGAGAGGGAAGCCCTGGCTTTGGGGTCGGTGGAGGACGTCTTCAGGCTCCAGGCCTGAAGCTTCTCCCTTTGCTACTTATCAAAGCCACGCTGTGCTCCCAGGGCCGCCAGGTGGCGCTGTGGAATAGGAAACGAATTCGCAGCTCAGGCCGCGAAAGGGGAAACCAAGGTTGAGCAGAGCCGGAGCTGAAAATGCACAGCCACTCCGGGTGTGTGCACCGGGCAGGGCCAGGAGGGGAAGTGGGGGCCCGGGCAGGCGTCCAAACTCTGGGGAAGGAAGATACAGCAGCAGAGAGTCAATTCGTACGTTGCCACCGAAAGCCGACGTGAGAGGTGGTGTGAAGGGGACGGAACTCCTGCGGGCTCTGGGTCACACAGCCCTGGCTTGGACCCAGGTTCAGGCACTCACTAGTGCTGTGATGGCAGCAAGTCGCCTGTTTCTGAGCCTCAGTTCTCTTGTCTGTAGAACGGACTGTCGCCTGGGCTGAGGGCATTAATGAAAGGAGAAAGGGGGCTCTTGTCCGGGGGGCTCACACAGCCTGTCGGGAAGGTAAAATTAGCTCAGGATTCTGCGTAGTGTTTCGGTTCTCATGTGCCCAGTAGGCCTGTCGTCTCTGTGACAACGCTGTCCGGTGCCTCGCGCATAGGAGGTGCCCCGCGCTGCGCTGGCTGCGTGGAATCAGTTGAGCGGATGTTCAGACTGAGACCAAGGATTGCAGGTGCCAGCTGGACAGTAAATCCCACAGGCCACCGGATGAGGGGCCAGGAAGGCTTCCCGCAGCAGCCAGGGCTTAGAAAACAGGGAGAAACGATGATAGGCCGGCATTCTGGGCCCAGGGGAGAGCGTGACAAGGTGAAATGGACGCAGTGCACAGTGCTCACTGGCATCCGATGAGTGAGAGGCCAGCCAGAGGCTCAGCAGGCGTGGTCCACTGGGCAGTCAAGTGCAAGATGCCTGTCCCTGAGGTAGCCACCAAAGCAAGCCTGTCTGGGTTCCAGACGCCCCAGCCTTGGCGGGCTGTGGAGGCCCTGGGGCTGGAGGGCTCGCGCTGTCTGCACAGGCACCTGCTGGGTACGAAGGACGTCAGTGTGGGCACTGAGTCCGGGGACCTCCGGATGTCTTGAGGTTCATGGTCTCTGGGCTATCTGAGTCCTCATCGGCAAGGCCAGGGAGGGAGGTCAGGACTGGGAGTGGCCTGGAAGGTTTGCAGGGACTGATCTAGACCACCACACTCTCTGACCCGCTCCTCCATCACACAGCCTCTGTGCAGTGCCAGTGACCCCCACTGCCACCTCCTGTGAGCAGCCCGGAAATCGAGCCATGGGCACCTGACTGGGGCAGTGCTCGGTCTGCGTGATCCACAGAACTCAGGACTAGGCAGGAGCCGGGGGAATGTGTGCGCTTGTTCAGGGACAGCTCCCTGGTCCCCAGCCATGGAGACGCTGGTGCGGGGGCTTGTTGTAAGGACCTTGGTCCTTATGCCAGGACCTCCGCGCTTCTGCTGTGAGTGGTCACTGGGCTGCGCTTGGAATAAGACACTGGGCTTTGTCTCTGAGGTTGGTAAGGGGACCCACCCCCTGCCTGGCTTGTTGTGGATCTCCTGAGAAGGGGTGCTGACATTTATTGGGCATCTGCTTTGTGCCAAGAGCACACACATTATCTCTATCTATTTAATCCTGTTCAAGCCCCGTGAGTTAGGTATCATTCTACCATTTTATAGGTGAAACGGGGCCCAGCGAGGTTAAGTGTCATGCCTAAAGTCACAGAGCCAGTAAGTGGCAGATGTGGAATTCTAACCCAGGCCTGTCGTGGAGATCCTTGGACACCCACTCGTTTCATTAGGCGCCAGCGTCTGCATGCCCCTCTGCTTTTCCAGCTGCTGCCGACTAGCTTTTCCATGCCTTGTCTGAATTTTTGCCATCCACTTCCGCACTGCTCGTCCGAGAAGGCCAGATGTTTGGTTGATCTTGCAAAGAAGGTGCCCAGGAGACAAGAAAGCAGACAGATAAAAGGAGCGATAAATGGAACTTTAGGTTGTGAGCCACCTTTCTTGAATTTGTGGATTTTGACATGTTTTGCTGAAGACCTTTGTATCCCCTAAGCTTAATGATCATAATGATGATAACGACAGTGACCACATTGACAACAGCAGCTGCCATCGCTGAGTGATTTTTATGTGCCGGCCGCTGAGCTCATGTAATCCTCTCAGCGACCCTGTGACATGGACATTATTGTTGTCTCCATTTCACAGATGACAAACTGAGACCCAGAAAAGGGAAGTGACTTGTCCCTAGTCGCACAGCTAATAATCAGCCAGTATTTGAATCCAGCCCGGGGCTCCGACACGTCTCTGCCGCTCAGCAACTGCACAGCTGCTCGGCTGAGGGATTCGCCGCGGAAAAGGCAGGGACAGGTGAACCTGCTGCCAGGTGGTCCCTTTGTGGGTGAAGGGCTAGAGCTCTTTTAAGCGTCGCCCCTGGGCCCCCAAGCCAGGTGCTCCTGCTGCGTGGGGCCCAGGGTGGTGGCGGGTGGGGGCCGCGCGGAAGCTCCCCAGGCTCTCGCCCGAAACCTTCCCTGGGCGTCCTCCCGCGTCAGGCCCGCGGTGGCCTGGTGAAGGCTCTGTCCCGCCCTCAAACTTGCCCAGAACAGCAGTGCCCTTGCCGCCTCTGTGCTGCCCTCCCCATCCCACGGCCAGCGCAGGCGCGAGTGCCCTGAGGACAAGGCCGATGGTGGTGGCCCCGGTGTGTGTGACGGGGCACGCGTGTCCTCCCGCTTTCTCCGGACTCCGACCTGCCCCCGGTTTCCTCCCAGGAGCTGCCCTGGCATGAGCCTCTGCTTCAGCGTGGGAAGGGGACCGTTTCCATCGCGGCGACTGCATCCGCTCTCCACCTGGCCTTCCTAGGGCCTGCGGGGCCCTGGGGGCACACAGGCCACCAGCGCTTGGCCTCTTGCTCTGGCCTCTTGCTCTGGCCTGTCTCTGCCGTGTTCTGCATTGGGTTCAGGGGAGAATGCCGCGTGGGCAGCCCCGTCCCCAGCCGCCGGAGCTGTGGGCTGCAGGAGCCTCCCTGCTCTCCCCTCACCCGAATCGCCCTTGGACTCGAGGAGCACCTGGAGGGCGCACCCCACCTCTCTGGGGGTGGCGGTGGCTGCTCACTCCCGATGTCCTGGGGCGGCTCTCGAGGAGCCGTCACCCCCTGCGGGGTCCGTCGCGGCCTTCCCTGCCGTGCTCTGTGGGCTGGTCCCGCGCCCGGCTCCCGCCTGGTCGTCGGGGCAGGTGTGTCGCCTGAGGGCTCCCCCTGCAGCCCCTGCCTTTCTGTCTCAGAGCCTGCTTCCAGGGAAGCCAATCTACGACTGCTCCAGTCTCAGGCGCCACTCCGGCGGCCCGGCCGGGCACAGGCGCATTCCCCACTGGGCCCCACGTCTGGATCACTTGGACCGAGGAGAGGTTGCCCCCCCACTGTGGCACAGTCACAAGTGGTAGGAACAGGAGTCCAGTGGACAGGTCCCCAGCCTCTGGCCTTCCCTCCTGACCTCTATATGGCCCCTCCTTTCAGATGTCCAGGGCCCTTTGACCTCGAGTATGACAAAATCTCCTTTTAAGAAAGGATCTGGAATGAGTCATTCACACTTTAGCAAGAGTTACATTCATGTGTCTAATGCTTTTTCAGTGTATTCCTAGAGAGAAGAGCAGGAAAAGGGGTGGAAATGGCACGAAGAGAGCTTTGATACAAGGTAAGAATGTTCCCCCTGAGAGTCGGCGCTGTCTAAAGAGAGAACAGGTTGGCAGGCAGGTGATGAGCTCCTCGTCACTGGGGGTGGTTGCAGATGGGGTGTTGTGGAGGGAGTTCTAGTATTAGCAGGAGAGAGGCAGCTGAGGCTCAGCCCTGCTGGGGAAGCCTGGGGGACAGGAAAGAACACGCCTTAGAGTGGCCCCCGAGAAGTGGGGAAGCCCAGGTGTGTCTGTCCCTGGCTAAGAGCTGCTCAGCTAGCGGCCCCCTGGTCCCTCTGGCTGCCCCAGGCACGGGCCACAGGAAAGCCACCAGGTGGAGAGGCGCAGGTGCCGGTCCTGGCACGGAGGGTCCTGGGTGAAGGGTGGGCATGGCCGCACCTGCTACACAGAGGTTTTGGGCACACGAAGGGGCCGAGGGCTGGCTTCTGAGGGTGCTAATAATGACACTAGCAAAACTGGCACTGAAATTGCTTTTTAGAACTTACGAAGTACTTTTACATATATTGTTTCTTCTCCTTTTGGAAAACTTTCAAGAGGTAGTTTTCCAAACAGGGAAATGAGACTTGCCTGAGGTTCCCCAGCCTAGGAGTGACAGCAACCCAGAGCCACCCACCGTCCCCTGCTCCCCTGCAACCCCGCAGGTAGAGCCCGTCCTAGCCGGGCAGCTCCTGTTCACTTAGCACGACCGGGTGTTCTCAGCGAGCGGAATGTCTTGAAAAGGCAGAGACAAAGGGAAGGACAGGAGAGGGGTTTCAGGATGTCCTCCCAGAGTCGGCGACCTGCTCTTTCTTCCTGTGGCCTCTCCTCACCAGGTGCCCCCCGGCATGTGGGCCGTAACTGCCGATGTCATCGTGTGGCCCTCTCCAGGAGCAGTGGGTGGGGCTGTCCTGACATTTTACAGAGTGGAGAGAATTCCGCCCATCTCTGGAGCTCAGGGACGGACGGCCCTGACTCGGCCTGGAGCTGTGCGGAGCCTGTGTTCCCCCCACCCTTGGTGAGCTGTTGGGGCCACCAAGTCATTTCTCTGCCCCTTCCCTTTGCTTTGCTTCCCTTTCCCGGTCCCACCCACCCCACCTGGACTCAGCGGGCCCAACTCCATTCCTGCCTCCGCGCTTCCAAACCGGAGCTGCATCCTGCAGCCCTGCATTTGGCGTTCTGTTCCCAGGCGCTCTGCTCGGATGGATGGCACCTCCTGCTCTGGCCCCAGCCCCTCTGCTGGCGCCTGGCACGCCCAGTCCGGTCTCCCAGGCCATCGCTGCAAGATGGAGATGGAGCCCGTGGGCGGGAAGAGGCCTGCAGCCCAGCCCCCATCTCTAGCCTCGCTGCTTCCCCATCCTGAGCGATGCTGAAGGCCGAGCTGCGGGAGGCCTTAAGGTGGAAACAGGGCACAGGGGAACTACAATGAGAAACAAATGGAATAAATAGAGAAAAGAATAAAAGTAGCCTCTATCTGTTGCGTGCTCTGTGCAGGTACTTGACGCTAATCGTGCTGCTTCATCTCTGCGGCAGCCCGTGCCGGTAGGTACCATTACCCCATTTATAGATGAGGAAACAGAGGTTCAGAGAGGGGAATGACTTGCCCGGGTCCCCAGAGCTGGTCATGGCAGAGCTGGGTAGCCCTGGGCGCCCCTTACCCTGGTCACTCCCTTTTGTTTTTCCAGCCCAAGCCTCTGGACGTCCCAGGCCCTTGTATCAGACGCCCTACGTGGCCCAGGTCTGCCCAAGCAGGGTATTCCTTCTCCCCGGCCACAGTGACGGTGACAGCAATGGGGCCAGTGAGAATCCCTAGGAGAAGGCTTCTTTCCCCCTGTGATTGCCAGTAGGAAGGAGGCTGTGAGCCTGCAGCCTCCGGGGAATGGCACGGGGCATCCTAGAATGAGGCCAGCACGGAGGAAAGCAGAGCCGACATGTGGGGAGCAGGCTGCTGAGTCCTCATGGAGCTGTCTGAGCCTGGATCCAACTATGCCTGAAGTTGGCACCTCCGCCCTTTTTAGTTGAGTGAGCCAATACATTCTCCTTGTTGGCTTAAGCCAGTTTGATTTGAGTGGCTGCTACTGGCACTCAAAATCATCTCATACAGTCGCCAGGACTTGCTCGACTCCTGTTTAAATGGTTTGGTTAGATCTGTGTTTCTGAAGCACCTTCTACACGCAGGCCTTATAGTCAGTCTTGCTTCAGGGGCTCTGTCCCTTACATTTAGTTGTATTCTCCTCGGACTAGTGCGTAGAAGGTGTTTTGACTAGTTTTTAAAATTTTCTACTGTGTATTTTTTTTTTTTTTTAAAGACAGGGTCTCGCTCTGTCACTCAGGCTGGAGTGTAGCAAAGCGATCAAAGCTCACTGCTCCACCTCCTGGGCCTCAGCCTCTCGAGGAGCTGGGAGTATAGCACATGCCACCATGCTTGGTTAATTTTTAAGAATTTTTTGCAAAATAAAGTGGGATGTTAAGTTAATCTGCTAGATTGGTGTTATTATTACTTCCATGTTATTATTAGTTGTACTTGCTGGACAATGATGATAAACAAGTGGTTCATTACTTTTAATTAATGCTTTTTAAATATGGTGGAGTGGGGAAAAACCCAGAGAACAAAGTGCATTACTTGAAGACGCGGTATACATTTTTCTCATTTTAAAAAACTTTTCTCATTTTTAAACAGTACATATTTATTAAGAGGGAAAAAGTAATTTATGATTATTTAAAATTAAATTTAAAAGTAGAGTGTCAGCTTAAAATTTTTTTCGGTAGAGATGGGGTCTTGCTGTGTTGACCAGGCTGGTCTTGAACTCCTGGTCTCAAGCAATCCTCCCCCTCAGTTTCCCAGAGCACTGGGATTACAGGTATGAGCCACCGCGCCTGGTGTCATTGCCTTTGTAAATGCACATGATGCTTGCAGTGGCAAGTTGTGAGTCCTGAGAGCACCGCCCTCCCCCCACTCTGGTGCTCCCAGGTATAACGTAAGAAGCCAGGCCCAGTGTTGGGGACACGTTGGCCTGCCCTGCCCCAGCCCCTTGGCCAGCTTCTGGTCACCTCTGAGATGCTTAGCAGCCATCAGGCCTGCAGCTGATGGCTCAGCTTTCTGCTCTATTCAGTGGCCAATTTAGACAGAGACGTGAAGATGCAGGCTTAGCTAGAGCTCAGCTCTCTTTCCTAAGGCGGGGTTGGGAGTCTAGAAAGTTCTCCATGAAAGGATTGGCTTGACTTTGGACTGTTGCTGGACCTAGCAGAGCTGGGATAGAGAAGCTCGTATTCTATCAAAGCCTTGCTCACTTCCCTGAAATTGCTCCTCTCTCCCCCATTTTGCCAACAGGAAAACTGAGGCAGAAACCAAAAAATGACCTGCCCTGAATCATAACCTGGAGTCTGACCTTTTGGCTCGAATCCTATGCCGAGCATTTCTGCAGCACGTAATTCCTCCTGCTGCTCCATTGGGTCTCTTTCCTTCCGAGTGAGGGGGAGACACAGCTGTCGGGGCTTTGGGGGAGGATGTCATGCCTGTTAGGACCCCCGCCCCCAGGCATAGCTCAGTGGGCTGAACTCCTGACCCTCGGCCTGCGGCAGGAAGTGTGACGCACCGACCCGGCTGGATCCAGAGGTCTGTGGGGAGAGGCAGACAGGCCGGATTGGAGTCTTGAGCCCAGGAGGCTACAAATATGTAGGGGGATGGCGGGGCTCGGGCTGTCACGGCCTCGCTCGGCTCCCCGGGGAACGGGCTCTTCGGGAATGACGTGCGAGCATCTGTGTGGCGGCTGCTGGAAGGGTCTGGGCGGGATGTGCTGGCCCTCAGAGGCTGCAGGTGTGGATGCTTGGCCTCCAGGTCACCCTTGGACACCTGCAGGCCCCCCTGCAGGGCCAGGAGATTGCCACAGCTGGGAGTCTTGGCTAGAGCAGGTGGTGGAAGGGGAGGCCAGAACCTGTCCCTGCTCTGGGAGCCCCAAGCTCTCTTGATGAACCCCGAGGGGAGGCAGAGCCTGGTGCCTTTGCGCGTGCGCTGTGGAGGGAGAGGGGTTGTTGGGCAGAGCAGCGGGCCCAGAGCCAGAAGCTGTCGCACCTTCGCTCCGGCCTCTGCACGTGCTGTGCAGCCCTGCGGAATTTTCCTGCCTGGGCCCGGTCCCCTTTCTTTTTTGGCAACTGCATCTCAATTTTCCCTTGGGGAAATCTCTGATCCCGTGGTTGGAGTGGGGCTGGCCTCTGCTCTCTGGCTCCAGGGTTGGCCTGTGACTCAGCTTGGCCAATCAGAGCATCATACCCCCTGCCTGCAAGGGTGAGCACGTGTCCCAAGCTAGACCGGTGAGGCGGTGTTAGTCAGGGCAGGCCGGGATAAGCTGCAGTAACAAATCACCCCCTAGTATCTCCTTACAACAAAAGTGGTTTTAGTTTTTGTTAAAATGCTCTCTCAACTGTTGGAAAAGAGAAGCTCTCTTTTCCTGCTGGGGTTGCAAAGCTATAGGATCCAAGTCTGGGGACTGAAGCTATCACAGAGCAAAGCAGAAGGGAGTGAGGTGGATTCATGATATCATTTGAGCACCTGGATCCAGCCATGCCTGCTTCCCATTGCCCGAGCCAATCTAGAATCCCCTATTTTTTTCCTTTATCTATTCTTCCTTTCTTCTTTTTTACCTCCTTCCCTCCCTCTTTCTTTCCTTTATTCCTTTTTCTCTTTGGCTTATGCTACTTTGTTTTTGTGTGTGTGTGTGTGTGTGTGTGTGTGTGTATCTTTTTTTTTTTTGTAGAGATGGGATCTCGCTATATTGCTCAGGCTGCTCTGGAACTCCTGGCCTCAAGTGATCCTCCCACCTCGGCCTCTTAAAGTGCTGGGATTACAGGTGTGAGCCACTACACTCCCTTGCTTATACTACTTTGAATCGGATTCCTGTTGTTTATAACCAAAATAATTCTAATATATTAACCCAAACTCTATTTTCTCTCAGTAGCTGGCTCAAAACTCTCCTCCAAGCAGTCTTCCCAAATCAGGGCCCCTTTTGCTGATACATTTATTCCTTTCAATGTTCCCTCAGGATTCATAACTTTTATATTTATATGCTATCATTGTGTGCTTATTGGTATATTGTCACTTTGTCATATTGTTCTTTGTATGTCTCCTTAACTAAATGTTTTCAAGTCAAGTAAAAAACCAAATATATTTACTGAGCTCTCCTGGTTGCATGGCCTTGTGCTGGAAGCTGGGGTGGGGTGAGAATAGAAGATTTAAATGGGGTCAGAGATAAAACTCATGCATTGAGAAGGTTCATTCAAGCTGGGGGAGCCTGGGAAGGGGTCAGGGATGAGCAGGGCCCAGTCCCCGCTGGGACTGTCGTAGAGCGCCAGGGCTGTACTGAAGGTCCCCTGCCTGGCTCTAATGATTAGGAGAAGGGCTTCGTTGGCAGGAGGGGAAGGTTTCTTTACCTGAGACCAGATTCTATCTGATGGCAGGGTCTTGCTTTGACTTGAGTCTTTGCAGTACCAAGCTCTGTTCCTGGACCGTGAGCTGGGCCCCTGCTGCTGGCCTCTGCACACCTCTGCCCTGCCTGCTTCTGTCTGCCCGCTCCCCCTCCCTGCCCCTCCTGCCCCTCCCTGCTGGACCCACCTGCCCACCCCCCTGCTGGACTGTCTGGGCTCTGGGCTCTGGCCGGTCCCCATGCATCGTCTCATCAAGGGCTAGGATGGGTTCTGGGGACAGCAAGCTCCCTCTGCCCTCTCCCAAATTGCCTCCTTCTCCCCGAGAGCCACAGTGGCCATGCAGCATCTCCCCTGAGACACAGGGGGCAGGGAGAGGAAATGACTAACCCAAGGTCACTTACAGAGTCTGCAGTTTTATTCTGAAATGTTGGTGGAGCATCTTGACATCCTCAGATGGGACTCAGGGGACAAATATTGTTACAGCAGCACAGAACGACTTTCCCCTTCTGTTTTGGGAGGAATTAGAAAGGAACAGCTTGGAATTCTATATGCTCAGGCTCGTGGCCCCGTCTTGACAAAAGCCCTTTGAGGACTGAAATAGCTGCAGCGCCCGGCTAGTACCAGCAGCACTTTCTCTTTGTCTGGAAACTGCTGTGCTGGTGTTTGCAGAAGGGGTTCCTCCCTGCTAACTGTGTGCGCTTGCAGCCTGCAGAAGGCAGACTTCCTAGGAAACGGCTCTCAGCCCACTGGGCCTCCCTGTGGTTTATCTTGTCTTCCAATGAGTCATTGCTTCTCGTGACTTATTGATAGGCCTGATTTGGCCCTGCAGAGAATCCCAAAGCTGCAGGAGGCCACCCAGCCCCTTTGGAGGAGAGAAGCCTGGGCTTGGTCTCTGGATTCCTGAAGTCAAGTGCAAGCTCCTCCGGTTACGACCTGGTCCTGGTCTGTAAAGCAGGAATATCCATTTCCGCCTTACTGGGCACATTGTGAGACTTAGATTTTTTTCACACACTGGTCTAAATGTTGAAGGCTAGGAAAGGTTTCAGCGTTTGGGGCTGCCTGTTGTCATGGAGTAATTTGGCCCTGCCGGGAGGGCCCGAGCCTAATACCTTCATTCTGGGAGATGGGCTTCTCGGTCTTCCTCCCGGGTCCCCTCTCCTGGTTCCTAGGCTTGGGGAAGGACGGAGGTGGCGGTCCTGCTCTCAGCAGTGTTTTCTGCTGTCTGCCCAGGTGAGCGCTAGGACCACACGCCCTGTGGAAGTGTTCTTTGCTTTTGTCTATTGGCAGCTCCTGCGATTTCTTTTTGTTGAAGTTTTAATTTTTATCAAAGTGATACCTATAGATAGTTAAAAACTGCAGATACAAGTCTTAATGGCAGAGACTCCTTTCTTCCACAGCTGACTCATGGCTGTACAGAATACAGATGGTGTGTTCTAGCTTCCCTTGCACCTAGGAGTGACTTGGTTCTGGGCAGTGAGATTTAAGCAGAAGTGTTATGTAGTAGCTTTGGGGAAACGTCCTAAAAAGATAGCTGGTGTGCACCCTTTCTCTTTCACCCTTCTTCCATCTTCCATCCTGCTGGTTGGAATGTGGATTTGATGGCTGGAGCTGGAGCAGCCCTATTGATCCACAAGGTGATCTTGGAAATGTAGGCCATGCATGGTGTAGCAGTGAGAAAAAGTAACCCGAGTCTTTGAGAACTTTGTGGAGCAGCCCTGAGTTGCCTACCTCTAAATTTTTACCTGAGACAGAAATACATTTGTTTTAATTAAGGTATTTTGTTTAGTGTTTCAGTTTCTTTTTGCCAAAACTAATTTTAGCAGACCCAAATTACAAGTAGCTGTACCTTGCCCCACACTTCCCTACCACTGAATCCTCCTCCCAGAGACAACCCCTTGCTGCCCTGTAGCTGTTTCTTGTAGTATTTAGAAGTCCAGATGCCTAAACAACATAGTTCTGCTGCTATGTCTTGTTTATGTGTTTGTTTTATTTTAGACATTATTTATTGACTTCTTCCTACAAAATATTAGGATTTAGCTCTCTTTGCTCACCCCAACCCTCTGCTACACACAAATACTGTCCTTCTGCTTATCCTGCCAGTACAGATGTCTGGTTGAATCCATATATAGTGAATTTATCCTCTACTACAGCTGTGTAATTATTGTTCACATCCGAGCCAAGTCTCTACCGCAGGGAGTATTTTAGGATTATATTTGCTTTTTGAATATAACTGTATTTTTCATGGAATTAATAATGCATCTTTTTGGGTTTGTCTAATTTCTTTTCTTTCAGTAATTTATGGAATAACAAACTACATATAGTGAAATGTACAAATCTTAAGTGCACAGCTTAATGATTTTACACATGATGTACATGTGACCCCATCACTGAGGCCAAGATACAGAACATTTCTGTTATCCCAGAAGGTTTCCTTATATCCCTGTCTAATTAATGGCTTCATGTCCTTGTCCCCCCAGAGATAACCACTATTTATACTTCTATTCCTATAGATTAGTTTTCCTGTCTTTGAACCTCGTGAGTAGACTCCTACCGCATGTATTACACTCACGGAGTTTTGAGATTCACCCATGTTGTTGTGTGAATCAGTTGCTCACTCCTCTTCATTGCTGAGTAGTATTCCCTGGATGGAAATGCTACACCCCGTTTATCCATTTCTTATTTGATGGACATTTGGGCTGGTTCCAGTTTTTGGCTATTATGCATAAAGCTACTCTGAATATTCCTGTGCTAGTAGTTTTGTAAATATATGTACCCATTTCTCTGGATATAGTCCTAGGAGTGGGATTGTTGGGCCATCGAATGGGTATATATTTGACTTTATAAGAAACTGCCTAAGAGTTTTCCAAAGTGGTTGTACCATTTATGCCGACATTGGCCAGTAGGAGGGTTCCGTTTGCGTCATTGACTTGTTAACACTTGAGATTGTCTGTTGTTCTCAATTTTATCTGTTCTGCTGGGTGAGTAGTGATGACTACTGTGGTCTTACTTTGCATTTCCTGATGGCTAATGATATCGAGGACCTCTTCATGTGCTTAATGGCTGTTTGGATATCTCCTTTTGTGAAATGCCCATTCAAGTCTTTTGCTCATTTTTGGTTTCCTTAGCTTTCTATAGCTAATCTAGTCCTAACTGACTTATTCCCAGACCATCCGATAGAACCATGAGATGATCACGTGTAGGGCCCTGTCACCAGTTCCCACTCATGCTGGCTACTGTCCGACCTGGTGCCCCTCCTGGCACCTTTCCCTCTCCTGGGCTAGATCTGCTTCCTGGATCTGATCATGTCTTTGCCAGTTTACCCCCTCATTCCGGGGGGTGGGGGCGCATGGCTCCAGGAGCTTCCTGCAAAAAGATATTTGAGAAAGAAATGTTTTGAGACCTTGCATGTTTGAAATATATCTCAATGGTGCCCCACTTGATTGGTGATGTGACTGTGTTTAGAATTACTTTCCCGCAGAAAGTGCAAGCGAGCATCGTTCCTTTGTCTGCTGGCTCCCAAAGCTGTTGTTGAGAAGGTTGACAACATACTGAGTCTCGGTCCTTTTGATGTGACTTTTTTTCCCCATCTTTGGAAGCTTTTGGGATTTCCCCCCAAATTTCACAAGAATCTGTCTTGTTAGGGGAATTTTTCATTGACTCTCTTGGGAACTCTGTTGGCCTTTTTAATCTGGAACCTTTTATCTTTCATTTCTGTACTATTTCAGAGATAATTTTCTCCCTACTATTTTCTCTGTTCTCTCATTCTGGAGTTCTTGCTCCTTGGATGTTAAATTTCCTAGACCAATACTCTAACTATCTTAGCTTTTTCCTTCCATAGTCCATCTCTTTCTGAGAGATTTTCTGAAATCTATTTTCCAACTGTTTCATTGTATTTTTCATTTTTTCTCTCTCTTATTTATTTTAATTTCCAGGTGCTCGTTTGGTTTTCTAAATGTTCTTGTTTATATCCCCCTAAGAAATGGGATGACCATGAATGGCCTGGATGCATCCATGAGTGTAGGCAGGAGGCCTCCAGGAGCCAGGCTGGGCAAGAGCATGAGTGAGGTGGTGAGGGAGTAAGACAACAGGGAGTGGCAGGGACTGTGGCAAACTGGAATGTGGGCTCAGTATCGATAGATGTTTTTATTCTTTTTATTTTCTCTCAGTTTTGTATATTTTTTTTATTTCAGCATATTATGGGGGTACAAATGTTAAGGTTATGTATATTGCCCATGCCCCCTCCCCTCGAGTCAGAGCTTCAAGCGTGACCATCCCCCAAACGTTGCACATCTCACTCATTATGTTTGTGTATACCCATCCCGTCCTCCCCCCTCCCACCTGTATGTCCAGTTAGGTGTTGATCTGTTAATATCAATTTGCTGGTGAGTACATGTGGTGCTTGTTTTTCCATTCTTGAGATACTTCACTTAGTAGAATGGGTTCCAGCTCTATCCAGGAAAATACAAGAGGTGCTATATGTTTTTATTCTTGAAGAGAAGCTGGAGATCTGGACTTTTGTGGCTTGTACATGCTGACAACTAATTTTGCATTTGAAAAATCAGCATGTGAGTCAAAACACACAAGCCCACTATTTGGCCAGTGAACCACCACTTTGTGACCCTCTAGTGTGAGTCCCACAGTTGCAAATGACTATGCCATTTGTTCTCTTATTTGTTTCTCACAACTCTGAGAAGCCTCTGGCCAAAGGACTAGTCATGGGTAGAACCTGCCTCAAGAACTGAGCATAGCACTCTGTTAAAGTGGTTTTCTCAAGAAAGCATTGGCTCTCAGGTTGCCATGGGTGTGTGCTGCTCAGACCTCCCTGCTGAGAAGAATGAAGCTCGCTCAGGCTTCCAGCCGCCCCACCTTCAGGGCCGCTGGCTGAGCCACACTCTCCCGGGCTGCTCCCAGCAGTGGCCGAGCCTGCAGGGGTGCCAGGGTGGGGCTGTGCCTGCGGCGCAGGCCTCCTGTGGTGGGCACACTCAGCTGCGGCTGGGCTGCCTCAGAGCTGACCTGCAGTCCCGAGAGCCACTGTGCCTGTCCTTCCTCAAGTGTCGGCTGACCTGGCGGCAGGGTCTCCAGCCGCGGCCAGTGGCCGTTCACAGCACTCCCCCAGCAAACTTCCTGCACTTTCAGTTCTGTCTCTGCTTTCCAGAGGACCCTAAGAACACAGCTTTTGAGGCCCAGGCCGAGAAACAGAGGCATGGCAGCTTCCATCCCTGCACACATGCGCAACGCTTGGAAAAGGCGTCTCAGGACTCCCTGAGGGTGGCAGGGAGCGGCCTCAGAGGGCAGCCGCCCCACGCCTTCTGCGCAGCTGCTGCCATCAGGAGGCCAGGACCTCCCTGCCAGGTGCTGGCCATCATTTGAAGGGGTCCCAGGAATGGCTTCCCTGCCCGGCGCAGGGCCAGAAACTCTGCGCTGGCCGGCACGCGGGGAATACAGTTGGGGTGCATTCTCCTGAGGGCTGTTGGGGTGGCTCCCACCCTGGCCCTGCCTCAGGACACTTGGGTTTGATCAACTGATTCCCTTCCCTGTGTCCTTTGCAGCAGGTCATTGTGCTCCCAGCCATGAACTGTTTCCGTGGAGTTCCATGCTGGGGTTGGGGGGAGACCAGCCTGAATATTTACTAAATGTCGCTGGAGAGGGAGGTGCTGAGCTGCTTGGGCAGTGGCTTCTCTTTCCTCTCCTATCTCTTCTCACTATCAGCTTGCTCTCCATTGAATATTTCAAAATGACACTTTTGCAATCAGGGTCATCTGACCTTGGCTGTTGGAAGGGGATGGAGCTGTGTCAAGTCCTGGGAGGGAGAAGGAGGGATCCTTCTTCTGTCGCCCTCTCCTCACTGTCCCCAGATGTTCTGTGCAAGGGGAGGAGCAATGGGACCCCTCCTCCCGTCTTGGCCCTGCAAGGTGAGTGCGAGCGAGCCCGGGGTCACCTTTCTCCCTAACTCCTTCGTTGCAGAGCTCTGCCGCAGTTTCCAAGTCGACAGTGTGGAGAAGCTTTCGCTGCCAGGTGGCTGTCGGCATTTCTCCTGCAGAGGTGGGCGCAGGCCCTACAGGGACCTGGGTGGGGAGGCTTCCGAGAGCAGGGGACCTGGCAAGCCCAGGGCACTGTCTTCATTTCCATGGTGTTATTCTTGGCTTAACCCTAGCAAGCTCTCTAGCTTTTTGAAAATTTGCTCCACTTACTCAAGAAGGCATTTGGACCCTGTCCTGGGGCTCCATTTCGTTCCCTTGTGCCTTTCATCGTTTTGCTTTTTAAAAATACATTTCTCTTCATTTCAGCTGAGTCATTTTCCTCCTCCTCCTCCTTCTCTTCTTGACACTCCCGGGAGCCAGAAGGAGCCCTGTCCCAAATCCTTGGCTCCTCCAGGCCAGATCTTTTCCAAATGTCAAACTCTTAGGAACCTTGGCACAGAGCAGAGTGGGCTCTGGCCCCAAATCTCCTTCCTCCCTTGTCTTTGTCAGTCTCTGCTTGCGTTTTTCATTGAAGGGGTTTATTAATTAGCTTTTTCTATGGGGACTTTGCCTTAAGGTTTTTGGAGAGAGCCCTGGCAGGAAGAGCCCCCTGCTCTCGAGCCTGGGCCCTGTCGCTGCCAGGCCAAGCTTGCTACTCAGCCCGGAAGGGCCGCAGCACCACGGGCCACTGGGGGGCCGCTTGCCCCCCTAGGGAGGAGGCTGGGACTCCCAGAGGGGCTCCACACAGTCTCACATCCCTCCAGCCAACTTCAGGCAAATTCCCACCCTGTGGGGCTGGCCCCTCCGACCCATCCCTTAAAGACTTTGTACCTGCCTCAGAATCGCCAGGACGCAGTGGACAGGATGGGCAGCTCCTCCCATCCGTGCGCTTGGCTTTAGGCCGCAGCCTTCCAAAATGGCAGCAGAAATAATAACCGCCAAGAACACGGCATCCCAGTCTTCAAAGCATTTCCTATGCATTGCGACTTTTCCTATAGCCGAAGTGGTTTGTCCTCACCTCTCCCTCACGCCCCAGGAGGGAAGCAGGGTAGCTGTTAGTTTCCTTATTTTGTAGCTGAGCAAACAGGCTGAGAGAGCTTAACTGATTTGCCAAGTTCTCAGAGCCGGTCCTGATTTATTTTTTCAGTTGTTTATATTTCTATCTCATCCCCAAAGAGATTTACATGGTGCAAGATGAGTGGGTGGCTGGACTGGTACCCCGTCTCTGTCCTGACTCCAGACTCACAGGCTACCCAGTGATTTTTCATTTTGACACCCTGTCACTGATTTTGTGAGATGCTGGCCGCCCGTATGAGGACACAAGGATATATTTGCTTTAGAAGTTAAAGTGCACTGAAACTTCTCTGACTTGACATTTTGGTACCCTTTTAGACGAGAGGTTTCTTCCAGTCATTTATTCTTTCATTCATACCATGCGATGGCAGGGCTGCTAGGGACACAGATCACTGTGTGCAAGAAGTGACACAGTCTCTGCCTTTGTGGAGTTTAGATCCTGTGGATGTCACAGGAGCAAGAGTGAAAATGAAACCCCGGCTCCAATTTGAAGAATATGTTATAAAATCTTCCAGCCTGTCTTGGGGGTAGCTGGTCACTGGGGCACAGGGGAGACTACCCAGAGACACCCTGCTCTGAGACTCTCGGGGGATGAGGTGCCACATGGGGAAGCAAAGGGGGAGGGCGCGGGCCGGGAGTGCCCTGAGGCCATCTTGAAGAGGCCAACTTGGAGGTGACTCCTCCAGCCCTCGTTGCCCATGCCCATGCCATGTGAAGAATCTAACCACCCAGACGAGCCCTTTCCAAACTCCTGACCCCGCCCCCCCAATTAAGAGCAAAATAAAATAGTTGTTTTATATCTACTAAGCTTTGGGGGTAGTTTTGTTACATAGCCATGCGAACCCAGGAAAGAATTCTAGGAACTGATTGTTCTTCCCAGACGAAGCCCTCTTTGGAGCCGTTGGTCCTTTGCAGAGTATTGTTCATAACTCAGAGAGCAAGCAGGTGGCCCCTGTCCTCTTTCAAATGCCACTTCTTTTTACATGGGCATTCCCCCTTAACTTTTAAGACCCATAAAAATTCCTGGAAACTATCTAATGGAAAATGCGAGCAGCTGATTCTCTTCTGCACCGTCTGAGCAGTTGCCCTGCCTTTGAGAATTCCTTAGAGGAGCTTTCCTTGATTCTCTCAAGTTTTCTCTCTCCCAAGGCAGGCCTGATGTTAAACGGTGGCGAGGCCGCAGACCCCAAGGTGCCGTGAGATTTGGGTTTTGTCAAATGGCCAAGTTCATCTTGGTGGAGTCTATCTTATGCATAAGCTTAGGTTGGCTTTGTGACTTTTTTTCCTGTTCTCTTAGGGAAGTGACTTTCTTGTTGTTGTTGTTCTTTATGGGGAGTGATAAAAACCGAAGTGTTATCCAAGCAGCAGAGGGACTCCTAGTGCAAGGCTTCTATTGCTCCTTTCTTTTCTTCTCTTCTCCACACACAAAAATAATTCACATAAAAACTGTTCTCTGGCCAGAGCCTGTCCCCTCCTCAGCAGGGGGCTTTTGTTTTTGTTGACTTTAGAACAATTTCGGGTTTCCATCTCCTGATTTTGGGGTGCAAATCTCCAGCGTCTTTTGGAAACTTAGTTTAAACACCAGTATATTTGGAAGCCCTTTTGCCTTCTTCCTCCCACAACCTAATAATGACAGAGCCATTGAACTGGAGCCACCCCAGGGTTGAGGTGGGAGACAGCTGCATTTCTGAACTCATTTGGGTGTATTTAAACCCGTGTTTTCACCCCTGACCTGAGAGAAGGCAAGTAAGGAGGAACAGAGTGAGCCCTGGAGTGCATTTGCGTGCCACCTCTGGAGCTCGCTAGCGTTATAGCTGGCTCCAGGCATAATAAGATGTCATTGAGCCTCAGTTTCTTTATCTGTAAAATGGGGTTCAGAAATAATATCTGCAAAGCCCTAGGCAAAGCACGGGGCACAGATCTGCAACGACATGGTGAGGATGATGATGGTGGTAGAGGGTTCGGAGGCTCTTCCTGGTTTCTCAGACAGGGCTGGTGACAGGTGAGTTTAGTGAACAAAGGTCTAACTGCATCTTCATGAAAGCCAGTGGCTCCTAAAATTCTTTCCTCAGTGGTACACAAAAAGAACCTTTGAGAAAACTACCCACATGCAAAAAAAAGTGACGAGGCCCCATGTTTCTACTGTTTTCCTGTAGCTGAACCAAAATTTGAGTCTTTGCAGAGAACAAAGGTAAGAACATCAATTTTCCTTTCCATCCTGAAGTGGAATTCCTCAGAGGCCTGGGGCTTTAAATATAAGTGTATAATTATTCATTCTCTAACCCTCCTGTAAAATGACAATAATACTGATTGGTTTAAATTAAAAATAAACTAGAAGTGGAGATTCTAGGTTTGAAGTGAGGGAAGGCATATGGGCTTAGGAGTCCTGATCTAGGTTTGCATTCAGAGCCCCCACTCACTCCCCACACAGTCTGGGACAAGTCTGCACCTCAGTTTCTTGGCCTGGAAAATGGGGTTAATACCTACTTTTAGGGGAACATGTTGAAGCTGAGATAAAGCATGTAAAATGCCTATTGTGGTGCCTGGCACACAGTAGGTACACCAACGTGGTACAAATCGAGTAGACCAGGGACTCCAGCTCCATTTTGCTGTCCTGAGGAAGAACTGGGTGGGGGGGGAGGTGGCGGGCTCCCCTGTGTGGACCAGGTCACTGAGCCGTAAAGCTGGTGGCGGCTGCTGCAGGCTGGTCTGAGAGGAGGGTTGGCCAGGTCACAGGGACACTCAAAGATGAGACCAGACTGAGCTATGAGGACCTCCCTGGTGGGGCGTGGGCGTGGCGTGTCCAGGCCAGCTGCATGAAATTCATTCTCCTCTTTATCTGGGTGACTCAGGCAGGGTCTTGGCAGACTCCCTCTAACAGAGGAGAAGCCCAGGGCGGTCTTCTCTGTCGGGTTTCCTCTCTGCTCGCTGAATATCCCCCAGAAGCACAGCATTCTCCCGACTTAAAAGCTCACTTGCTCACAGTTATCCCCACGCACACTGGGTGTCAAAAGCCCTCTCAAGACAATGACACTGCTCAAGTGGAAGCCATTTATTTAAAACCTTTATTAATGCTTGAAGAAAAGTAATGCAGTGTGTCAACGTACAGGTCCTGTCGCCTAAATCCATAACAGAAACAGATCCTATGACTTAGCAAGCTCACGCGGTGCCAACTCTGAGATCAGACGGGGCTGTTGTTCTTCCTTAGGAAGCGGCCACTGGAAGCATTGTTTTTCCATGTTGTTTTAGCAAAGCCTCTTACTTGGTTTGAGTTTGAATCTCTCCCTTTGTGTGTGTGAGTCTCAAAGTATGACTGCAGTTCTGGGCTGGTATTTTCTATTTATTTAGTTTTAGTGTCAGCATTTTACTATACTTGGCCTTTCATTTCAGAAAAACAGGGCTATTTACTGATACAAAGGAGAGGTGTTCAGATCATCTTGTTAAGACGCAAAGCTCAAAATAAACATCATATCTTTATTTGGAGATCTACATCCTTCCTCAAAGGAAGGCTTGTGAGTAAATCTGTATGAAGTATGAAACCCAAGCAAAGGGTCTATTTTTAATGACTACTTTGCTTACATTTTAGATTGTGCAAATGCCCCAAATCATTGCTAACAGGAATTTGGACTTTCTTTGGTTTTGAGTAGAAGAATCTAAGCGATAAATACTCTTGTATGCTTCTGGTGATATTAGGAACCAAAATGAAATGATATCTACCTGACTTCTGAGAAAGAAACAAGCCAGTGGCATGAAAAATACACAACAGAGATCAGCAAATGGGTTCAAATGAACATAGTAAGCAATTTTATGCCTTGGGGGGAAACACAGAGATAATAAATACAGATGACAAATATTTACAATAGAAGCAACAAATGGGACATCAGTAGGCAGACACATAAAACATTTACACTGAGGAAAATATAAAAGTGATGCCTTTCACATTCACACGTCCAGTCCAGGAGCTGGAGAACAAATGAACTGCTGACTCAGCAGTGAGGAGAATGTTATTGCTTTAGCTTTTGAGTGATGTGAGTAAAACAGTCAATGCGCTGCAGTGGCCACGGCAGGAGACAGCCTGGTTCCCATGGCAGAGCCCGACAGGCAGGTCCTCCTCCCCCTGAGGCAGAGCTGGATTAAGTGCACCAGCTCCTCTGCTCACTGCAGCCCCAGCTCTTGCTGGGTGCGTCTCCTGGCATGTTCCCTCCCCCGAGATGAGTTTTTCCCAACATGGACCGTGAAAGATTGGGGCTGGATTTGGGGCATATAAATGCTAGCTGAGCTTTGGGTAAAGCTATTCCCTAGAACAAGTCACTTTAGAGCAGACACATTTAACTTCTTGGTCTCTGGCCTGTTAAATAAAGTCTTACTGGAGCAGAGCCAAGCCCTTTCGTTTATGTGTTGTCTATGGCTGCTTTTGTGCTACAATGGCAGAGTTGAGTAGTTTCGACAGAGACCTTGTGGTCTGCCAAACTGAAAAGTACAGCATTTGCTGTCTGGTCCTTTACAGCAAAAGTGAGCCGACCCCCGCTCCAGGAGGGCTGGCTAAGAACACCCCCCACCCCCTTACAATATGGCTCCCATTTGAGCACTGGCTTTGAGAAGGGACAGTTTGATAGCCTATTAGGAAAAAAAAAAAGGCCTATCTATGAGATGTTTTACGTAACCACAAGAAATCCACTGCTGACATTTTCCATGATAATCCTCTCCCTCCCTTCCTTGTATTTTAAGCTCAGTCTCTTCTCTCTGCCTTTCTTGTCCACTTGGACTCCTCATTGCTAAATTTCCAATTAGGATCTGGAAAATCCTGTCCCTTAGAGATTTGCAGCAGTCTCCTCCATTTATGCAAAAGGTCAGCATTTCCTAATGGGAATTACAAAGTAGTCTTCATCCTCTTCTCCCCTTTCCCATGCTCTAGCACGGAGAAGTTGGGTTTCCAACTGGGCCTCACAGGATCCCCAGTAAGGTGCCTTATCGATCTTGGCTGGCGCTCAAGGTGAGAAGACAGAGTTCTAAGGGCAATCTGTCAAAGGTGCTCTTCCTGTGTGCCTTTTCCCTGGGTAGAAGATTTGCCCCAAGTGGGTACGGGCCCAAGTTAGGAGGTCAGATGTACAGCCACACTGCTGTTTGATTCCTTTTTAAATAGGACTTAAGACAAAAACAAAACAAAACAAAATCAGCCCCAAAGAATGGGCTGGGGTTTTACCCCCCTCTTTTGAGCTGGTTTTAATGACCCAGTTGCTTTGTTTGAAAGCCATTTATTTAGACGACAAATATGTAGATGTAACTGGATAAATAAAAAAGTGAAATTGAGATTTGAAGCAGTGGTTAAAATATAAACTCGGGGGCCACTTCCTTGGACAGTGTCCCCCACACAGAACAATGGCTCAGAAGTTACACATAGACATTACACTCGTCCCCCACCCCGAGCAGCTCTGCACTGCAAGGTCCCATGCAAGAAACCGAATTTCGGTTTGGCACCAAGCACCCCTCGGGCCCTGCCTCCTCTCCAGCCTGCCCTGCCCTCTGGTGATAGCTTCACATTCACTGCTGCCGAGACCTCTATGGAGACAGCGCCAGAAGCTGCTGCACCAGGAGCTCCGGGTGGGGCCCAGCGCCCACTGCGTGGTCCAGCCCAGGTGGGCCTGCCACCCTGCCCCTCCCCCACAGCAGAGCAGCTGCCCCCCACCGCCCCGGCACGGAAGGAAGACAAGCGGCGAGGAGGGCGCGGGACACGCTCCCCCGAGCGAGGGCAGATTCCGCCAGGCACCACCGAGACCTCGCTGGCCCAGAGTCCCCGCCTCACCTGTTCGCTCCGCTAACATACACCTTCATGAAGTCCACAAGCCCCACAAAATCCTGCGTGTGACGTCCCCCCTCTTTAATGGTAAATGTTTTGGAATGTCCATAGATAAGAAAATGGACGGCGTGGAGGAAAGATTTCGTGGCCAGGCCTTTCGTTTCACCTCCGGATATCAGAATACTCGGACTGTTCATCCTCCGACTCGCTGCTTCCAGAAGGTCCCTGGGCCCCGAGACCCCCGGCTCTGTCCCGGGCATGGGCGTTTGGGTGGCTCTTGCTACCTCCCTCGCCCTTGGCACCTCGGCCGGCCTCCGGGAGGCGATGGCCCGCTTCCCCGTGGTGGGCCCGGGGCAGCCTGGCTCTGTCCACCTGGAGCTGGCGCTCGGGCGGCACCGTGGGGGGCCCGTGCAGGGCCGAGGTGCAGAAGCTCAGGATGGAGCACAGGCCCCCCCAGTTCTGCTCACACTGAGCCTGAACGCTGTGGGTGATGGCCTCCTTCACCTCCTCCCCACAGGTCAGCAGCAAGTTCACGAGGTCCACGTAGGGTCTGGGGAGTGAAAGCAGAGACACAGAGACGCCGAGAATGGAACGAGTCCTGGGCGGGCCTCGGACGCCAGGGACAATGCCAGGAAAGAGGTACGGCTAGTGCTTGGTTTGGTTGTGGAAGATCTTTCTGGAATTGCTTCAACCCTTTATTCTGTATTGTCTGGAGTACTGGACCCAACCGACATTTACTGGGCGGCCACTGTGTGCCAGGCTGCAGACCAGGCACAGGAAGTTAGAGGCGTGGGACGGCACCCACTCTCTAGTAGTAGTAGAGAGCCCGCCATGGGAAAAGTGACAGTGACAAGTCACAGGTGCTCAGGATGAGAGCCTAGGGCCAGGACACTAATAGAAAGAACCTCTGGGGAAGGAAGGCAAGAACTCCAGGTAGGGCATCTGTGCGGTCAATGGAAGGAGGCGAGAGAGCTCTGGGCATGTTCAGGCTGCTCTGGCTAGGCGAGAGGGTCTTGGGGCCAGCGGCACGAAAAAGACTTAGGCAACTGGTGCAGGGCCTAAATCCCAAACGGAGGAGTCTTTTTGAAGGAAGGAGAAGCCATGGATGTTTAGGGCCTGGAGAAAGGCCCTGAGCGGCCTGGGCGAGCCACGCCACCCTGTCGCACCACGGGCCACTCTTCCTGTGCCTCCTCTACTCGAGGTGCCCAGGAGGCCATTCTCCTCAAGTCCGCGTTTGCCCTGGTTTAGGCTCACGATGAAGTAGGGTGTTTTTAGAAGTTACTGGATATACTTCCCTCTGTGTCTGGAGGAATGTGGACTAGGTGAGGAGGGGTAGGAGGAAGACCCTTTCCCTGGGACATCATTTCCCGTGGGGCGTTTCTCTGCCTTGGTAGTAGAGGCAGGGGGCTGGGAGTGGCCATCTAAGCACCTTTTCCTTTCAGTCTGGGCTTCCCCAGAACTGGGGGTGAAGGCTGGCAGTCAGGGGCCGTGTGTTTGGATTGAGAGCCAGCTCTCTGGGAAATGAATGGGCTCAGTTCTGGAAGGCAGAGCCCTTCCGGCTGCCTTGGGTTGTTCTTTAGGAAAACTGCTGCAGGAGTTTAGTCCAGGGCGCGGACAGAGTGCCCAGAAGGCAGAGCAGCTGTGCCTGCTTTTTATATTTATGGGCCCATCTGGTAAGGGACACCCCCAGCAGTGGGCTCTCATGGCCCTCTCCTAGAGGCTTTTAGCCTTTTAAAATCCCCAAGGGGGCATGGAATGTTTCCTGTGGCTAACCAGCATTCCTAGGCAGCCCTCGAGGGCAAAGTTTCTGGATGTATCTGACCAGGAGCATAGTGGCTGTGGGCCATCACCTTGAGCAGGGAAATCAGGCTGGAATGTGAGATCCTTTATAACAAGGAGCAAACCCAGTTTTCTTCTGTAAGTCCGGGCCACCTGGGAGGCTCTGTTATAGCCTGTGCAATCTTTCCCTTGCAACTTGGCAGTTGTTGCTACGCAGAAAGAGCGGGTTGTGTTTTAAGAGTGTGAAGTAGTTTACTGCCATTTTTATTAATTAGTCTTCCAGTTGTAACTGAGTGAACTGTCCTCACTTTGTGGATGAAAAACTGAAAAGAGATGGGAGAAGGTGGCTTTTGGAAGCTTCTGGGCTAGGAGGGTTTCAGGGCTGGGCTAAGAGCAGAGAGAAGGAATGTTCTGGCTGATAAGGATCTAGCTGCTTTTTAGGGCCGACTCCATGCCTTTGGAGTCAGAGAGTCTGTGCAGGCTGATGGGCAAAGTGCTGAGCCCTCCGAGGCAGGCCCTGAAGCTGGTAACACTGTCTCCTTGGGCTACCCTGAGGCGGTCATGCCTGTGGCAACACAAAGGAAGTGCTCAATGCATGTTTGCTTCCTTCCATCTTTTGAAAACTAGAAGCTGCCTCAGGGAGCTCAAGTTCACTGAGTGTCTCTGCTAAAATGTCTCAGCAGGCTTTTAGCACCTGACTGTACCTGCCACCCCTCTGGGGCTAGCCGAGCACATTTTGGAGCTGTCTTTTTAGGATACTAAAGGGATGCTTTTGTTCAAGCTTCTTTCCCTGGAGTAAAGGGCGGGCTTTCTTGGGAACATACTGCCTCTCCTGCACCTCCGCCTCCTTCGCCAGGGCCTTCCATCCTTGCGCCATAAGCTCAGAACCCCAAGGTCCGAGAAGGCTGGACGAGCCCACACTCTCCTCTGCCCTTGGCCCTCTCTCCGGGGGCAGGAAGCTGTGACCCGCAGGGAGGGGTGTGTGTGCCGAACCAAGTTAATCTAAGCCGTGCTCTCAGCTGGCAGGGTGCCTTCTCAGGCTGCAAGCTCAGCCCGTGTCTAATGACAAAGCCCAGCTCGCTCAACTGGGTGTCTGCAAGGCTAAAGGATTTGAAAAAATACATGAGGGGGATGTGCTTGGAGGCTGCCAGCACCCAGTGACAGGGAGGCCAAAGCGGGCTGGCTGCAGCTAGGGGGAGGCAGGCAGTGTGGAGAGAGGGGGCAGACAGCAGGGGGTGAGGGGAGCAGAAGGGACAGAACAGAGATCCTCAAAAAGCTGCCTTCACGGGGCCTGAGTGTTCAGGGCCAGATGGGGACTGGGTTGAAGAACGGGGGTGCTGTAGATCGTGGTGGGGGACTGTGATTTCTTTTTCTCTAAAGTGAAAAGCAAATTTGGGTCTCATTTTCTTGTTTCAAACAATGCCGCACATTCTGAAATGGACCTTTTGGTATTTGCAGACTGGTAAGATTCTTCAATCAGTTAATGTGGCTTAAAAATTAAAAAACCAAAAAACTCAGGCAATTCAGCTTGAAGTACAAGTTGATGCACTGCATAGTTGCGGCTTCAGAAGGGCAGGTGATGGGAGTTTCCAGGGGGCTGGAGTTAGGGGATACTCACTGCTTGGAGGTGCTGGCTGGCAGGAAGCAGGAGGACCTGCCTGTGACCATGGTGAGTGTCCTTAACAGACGCCCAGGATTCTGGGTGGGTTGGGCCACCTGCGCTTCCAGAGCAGGCTGGGATGGGAGCCACGTGTGCATTCTAATGATATGAGGAACCCTTTGGAAGGTTCCTTGGCTCCAAGGACTATGTCCCTAAGAAGGAGACACTAGAATGCTACTATCTACTTTATCTTAAAGTCAAGGTGGAGGAGGAGGAAAACTTAAAACCTTCAGGTTTCCCAAATATGATTTTTCTCCAAAAAGACAGTCTTCTAGTGCTCCAGGCAGGTATTATAGACTTATATACTGGCACCCCATCACCCACTCTTGAGGCCAACAAACTATCTCTAATGGGTGACAGTGGATGAGGCATATGAATATCACAGGGTCTCAGCCACAAGACGTTTGCCTTTTCCAGCAGCACTTCAAGGAAGAGGATTTCACAGTACTCTTCTTGTGTGATAGGGATATGTTTTTGAAAAGGATAAAAATCCTGCCACATTTGGGTGACCAGTGAGCCCTTTGCAGGTCTAGTGGGGATGGATAGGCCCCAGGATAGGCCAGGAGCAGGGAGGTTTCAAGCCTACAACTGGCTTCAGTCATCTATCCCAGCAATTCCAAAGCTAAAGGTAGGAACCAAACCTTAGCGCAAGTTCTTTAACCTCTTAGCTTCACTTGCTTCCTCTGTGGAATGGGGATGGTAATTTCTATCTGGTAGCATCTTTGGGAAAGATAAATGAGGTAATCCCTGTAAAGCCCTGGCCAAGGGTGTGTAACATCTTAAAAAGATAGCAATTATTGCTGTTGTTGTTACTGTTTTTTTACAGGTATTTGGAAGAATAAAAAATATTTTATGAGGCATTAGCATAACTCAAGGAAAATGCAACGTTATCTTGCTTTTGGCAAGAGCTGCCTGCAGAGTTTTACCATGAATCATATAATTCTCACACTGTCCCAGGGGTGTTGCAAGATACCTAGAACCTTATAACCACCCGGAAAGTGACAGGAGCTGGCTGTTGTCCTTCATGGTCTAAGTGGTGTTGGAGTGGTGGGGGTAGCCTGTTTAGTGACGTAGCTAGAAGAAGGTTGTGGCACAAACTAAGAAGCAAGAGTTCATAAAGTTGCGGCTTGGCCCAGTGAGTCACTGAAAGACCAAGGGTGCCCTGAAGCTGGCAGTGAATTGTACTGGACTGTTTAGCTGGCGGCTTTCTTTCTGCCCTGCCATGGTAATCTCCAGGGGCTACTGACTGTACCTCATGTTAGAAGAAGTTATGTACCAACATGGTTTACCATGCTGCAAACCTGAGGACCCTCAGCTGGGATGTTTTAAGGAATGACGTTATCCTGGGTTTATCATTGAATTTCAAGTCTTTGAGTAAGTTAGTTCTTGTTTTCTTTGACATAAAAGTATTTAGCTGCTTAAAGTTTTTGACATTTGTTTTGCATTTTTTCTGGGAGGGCATTAATGTATTAGAGCAAGTGAACTGGACCTTCTAAGGGAAAGGAAAGCTTATGGAGGCAGGAGAAACAACGGGTGCTCTCAGTTTTTGGCATTTAAGAGTGTAGGTTCTGGAGCCAGACTGTGTGGGTGCCAAGCCTGCCTCTGCCTGTCACTAGCTGTGTGCCCCTCACCTCGGTGAGTCCCGGCCTCCCCGTCTGTGGAATGGAGAGCAGTAGGCCCCAGCTCACAGGCTGCTGTGAGGATTAAGTGGAAAGCTCACACGAAGCATTTGGCCCCAGGACTGGCACTTAGTAAATGTTCAACAAATGTTCTCAGCTACTGCTATCTGTAAGGACACCTCCACTGCTACTTGGAATATTCAGAGAACTCTTGGGTTCCTGGCCAAGGACAAGACGAAAGTCTTTCTGAATCTACACACATCACGCTTAGTAAAAAAAAATTCCCATTTCTATTGCTTGTGATTTTGAAACTGATGATGGAAATCTCTTTTCCTTTTCCTGAAAGCCAGCAGGAAAGGGGCCTCCTTGGGGAGTCCGTGCAGTTTTCCGAGGTAAACCGCAACCTTCTCGCTTTGACAGGAGTGCAGTCTCCCAAACTGCGCCAAGTCTGTCCCACCCCACCACTGTCCTCCCGGGCAGCCCCTCCCACCAGGCCCTCGGGGGTACTCACTCGTGCAGCAGCAAGTCCTTGAAATGTATCATCTCCACGATGACCCGGGTGTTCTCCTGCGCGGCTGCGCACAGGTCGTGCTTGAGGTAGCACTCCCGCTGCAGCTGGAACACCATCTCCCTGATGGCCGGGCACTTCCGGCTGATGCAGCCGAACCTGTGCCGCAGGGCGTGGGCCTTACACTTCAAGGCGTCTTTGATGAATGACTTGCCCTGCGAACAGAGAGGATGGAGGAGACAGGGGCAGAAGACAGGAGTCCTTGTTACTCGCTCGGGCATTTGCCATTCCCGGGCTTACCTAGGATTTTTCCGATGACCGAATGCTGAGACTCCCCGCCCCCCCCAGAGGTCCTCCCGGCAATGGGCGATGCTGCACCTGGAGGCACGTCCAGAGTGAGCGACACAGCCCACGTCTGGTCACAGGAGATGTTCAGTCGCGCACTCACACAGCTCCCTCCTCCCCCAGCTCCGCATTCAGTTCCCTCCAACCATGGCTTCCACGGCTGTCTGTCCTCGGGCGGCTCAGTGTTGGCTGCTGGGTGGCAACTTTTCTGGAGCACAAGGGGAATTTGGCCAGACACGAGTCCAGAACCCCTTTGTGGTTCTCAGCAAGCATTCTTCCCAAGTGGAAGATGCCCGTTTGTCCAAATTTCACACTTTCCCTTTTTCATTCCACTTCATGAGCAGCACCAAGATGGGTTGCTAACCGTGAGTCCCCTTTCTGCCTCTGTGTCTCCCACTGCCCGAATTCGAACCCTTGTCTCCTCCTATCCTTCAAGGAGGAGCAGTCTTTTCCTTTTTGAAAACGATTCTACTCCTTTAAACTGTGAGGATTACCGCCTCTCAAAGGCCGGCCTGGCACACTGCCTGGCAGCATCTGGAGTCTGAACTGCCCAACGGACGCCCCTCCCCCACGTCCCCGCGTCTCAGTGGCTCAGGCAGCCAGGCATACATCTGGCCTGCAGCTCTCTTTCCTGGCAACCCCTTAGACTGCGCTTACCCTAGAAAGGAGACAGCTGTTGGGGGTGTGGAGGCGAGCTGGGTGTTAGCTCCCTTATCGACCTCCTGTGGCCGAGAGGCACTGTGGGATGCCTACCCAGGGCTCCCAGCTCCCTCCATCACTATAGAAACAAGCTGTCGTCGGAGAGGTCACCCCTCTGTTTTTAGACAGGCCCGGAAGTCACAGAGTTGAGAAAGTAAATGGGTTTAGGTTGGAAGCAGAAAGCCAGCCGGCACATTTATTTTGGTTCTCTCTTCAGAAGCAAGTGAAAGGTCCACAGATCGTGTCTGATCTCTGAAAAGCCATGTGGGCCAACCACCGTCCCTGTGGCCCCTCTCCTTTGACTTTTCAGTGAGAGCCAAACGGAGTGGAGGGCAGGGTGTGCCAGTTTATTAAGTAGTTAGGTGATGAGAATCAATTTGAAAGGGATGCCTCTAATTTGAGAATATATTCCTGTTGGTTAAGGAAAAAAGGAAGATTAATTTATGCGAGGGCTGCAGCAATCTGTTCTTGGTATTCTTCCCTGACATCCTGAGGGATTGCCTTTAAATACACATCTTTCCTCCGGATTTCCCATTACGTTTCCTAATTCTAGTTAATCCAGAAGCAATGCTTTATAAGGGAGCCTTGAGGAGTTCAAAGTTCTACTTCTTTCCTTCCCTGGTTTCTGTTTCCCCTCCTGCCACCTCACATCCTCTGCAGTCTAGGCTGCTGGCCATTGAGTCCCTTTCTGGTTCCCAGGCATTGCTTTGTCAGGCTCACTACAGGATGTCAGAGGATGGTGACGGGTGATCTTCATAAATTATGCCCACACTGTTGGTGTCCTCCAAATGTTGTCATTGCTCTCCAGTGAAATGGGAGAGGAAGTTTATGAGATACAACAACAGAGTGTTTCAGCCAGGGAGAAATATAGGGGCCAGGGAGAAAATGCAGAAGGTGAGCCTAATGCCACATGCCATCTAAAAATGTATCTAGGTTGTCAGCACTGGAGCCATAAGGTTGCTTGTTGTGTTCTTGCCCTGCCTTGAGCAGCAACTCCGTGTTGCCCGTGGGACCCTGGCACCACTGAAGTGGGTCAGGCCCTGACTATATTTATTATATAGAGCAAAAAAAAAGTGTGGAATTGCGGGACTCATTCAGGGTTTTGACTTTCAGCTTGGGAGAGAAGGGTCTGCTACATAGGAGGAATAAAAATCTGCTCTCTGGGAGGCCCTGCATTATTCAGGTTGCCTGTACACACACACACACACACACACACACACACACACACGATTATTAATTACTACAAATTTTGTGTCTCATTTGGTCTTCCCTATTAGGTAGAAATAGCTTTTGCAATATATAATTGGGGCCTCTGTCCTGCCCTCCATTATACCTAATGCAATGGGCTTTGGGGACTGGATTCTGGGTGGCCAGATGGGGTGTGTCTCCTTACCAGGTGTTTATCATTTACTATGACATTGGTCTCCAGTCCACTCTGCCTGTGTAGACACAACTTAAGAGTGTAGATGGATTTAACTTACATGACAGCTCCAGTGCTCTCTGAACATGAGTGCAGTGGGGGAGATACAGGCATCTCACTGCACACCTAGAATGTCTCTTGCAAGTACTAAAGAACACAAAGAACAGCTCAGGCAATCTGTTAACAAGGCTTTCCAGTGACTGAATATTTCAATCATGCTATGCTCACCCAAAATACTTTTCATGCTTTATCTAAATGGTTTTTACCTGGGCATCAAATTTTCCAGCGTTGTGCAGAAAAGTCATGCAAATCCCATGTAAGCCCCGGATCTCACAAGAGTTGTTCTCGAAACATTCAAACACGCCACACCCCACATCGCCAGCGTTGACCAAACAGTGCTGGATCTCCGCTAAAAGGAAAATTAAATACAAATATACACAAAACTGTAACCCATGCTGAAGAATGCAGAGAGGTCGTTTGAAGCAAAAGTTAGTAACAACTAAAAGAAAATTAAAAAAGTTAGTAATGACTTCCAGGACCTAAAAAAGCCTGGGAAACAAAATGTCATCATTTAATCTACCCAATAAAAATATCTATATTTGTAAATATTTGTAAAAATTAGCCGAAAAATTTATAAAAATCACAACCAGACGTTAGGTCGGAGCACTCCTTCTTTTCATCCTTTCCATTTTCTTGAAGTATTTGTGGCAATACTTAGTTTGAGAGCAGAAAATATTTCACCTTTTTGAACCCACAGACAAAAATAAGATTTTAAGATGAAGACTGTACTTCATCAATGAAATACCCTCTCTACTTGGATCTGTAGAAGAGGCTGCTATTAAATCATAGCCATTTCCTTCCTGACCCCCAAATGACAGCGTCCAAAAAGCAGTTTCCATTCAGCTTTATGATTCAACACCTAAAAATCAAAACAAAATTCCTATTAAGGCAGCGCCTCCAAACCATGCGCATTAAAATGCCAGGGCAGGGAAGCTGCGGCTTGCGAGCAGGCTCTGGAGTCCAGTCAGAAGGAGGCTCGCCTTCAAAAACGGGGCCCTCCGCAGTTAGAGGCTCCTTTGAATTAGGGATCCAGTGTGAGATGTCATACTCCCCTAGAATTCCCGAGGCCCGGGAGCTGGCTGCCCTTGGTCGCAGAATGTGGCCCTAATTTGTCTCTCTGAAAGGACAGACCGAGGGAGTTAACTGTCAGGCTGCCGCGCGCAAAGTCTCTCCCCGCCCCCTCCCCCTCCGCAAGTCTCTGATTTAAACCAACCGCAAAATTACATCAGAAAAGTATATTTTGGAAGAAGGGCGGGGTCGGAGCAGATAATCCGCATTCAGATTAAATCTGGCGAGAGAAGGCGGGTCGTGCATTGTTGAGGGTCACCAACTACCGGGAATCACGTTCGGTTCTCAAAGAAAGCGCCAGCGAGGGGGAAGGGCGGGCGAGGGTCCTGGGGTGCGGGGACGGCGGCCGGGGCGCCGGCCCGGGTGTGTGGAGGCGAGAGGCTCCGGATGACCCCACGCGCGGCCCGGGCGCGCCGTGAGGACCGCGCCTCGCTCACGCGGGGCGTCCCTAATGGGCACTCGTGCATTCCTGCTCGTGCGGTGAGCGCACGCCGCCGCCGCCGCCGCGTCTGCTCAGCCCCCAAAATGCCTGGGGGTGGGGCGCGGGGCGGAGGAGCTGCAGGCAGATTTTCTTTCTCTCCCCCGGAGCTGGGAAAGGGGCCAGCCCCGTGCCCTGCACGCCTGGCTCTGCTCTGCAGCTTGTCCGTGAGCCAAGAGCCGGTCGAGCAGAGGAGGCGCACGGTTCGGGTCGTGCCACCATTTCTTCGCTGGCCGACCTGGCCAGTGGCAGGGGATGGCGGCTCCACCGCGGAGGTACGCTTTGCGCCGCCCCCACCTTCCTTCCGAAGGCAGTGAGTGCCCAGGGGGAAAGTTCGCCGGGCAGTCGGTCTGGCCCGTAAAGTTCTGGGCTGTTGGGCATCTTTTGAGGAGGGGGAGAAGCGGTCCCGCCGGCTGGGAAGGGAAGTTCTCCGGGCGCAGGGCGCAGCCCAGCTTCTGGCACCCTTAGCGCCTCCCGCGGGCCGCCGGGGATGAAGTGCGCTTTGCACCGGACCGGGACTCGCGGGAGGGGACTGGCGCTGGCAGCGTCAGGCGCTGCCTCATTTCCCCTCCACCCTGGGGAGCACAGCAACAAGTCCTGCCACAGCCATTTCATCACCCTGCTAGCACGTGCAGATTCCGGGCGCTCGGGGCCGGCGCGGACCTCGCTTAGCCTCGCGCTTCCCTTTGCACGTCCCGCGCCACACCAAGAGTTTGCGTGGCCCGGGGTGGGCGTCCGGCTCTGGGCGAAATGCCCGGGGTGCGCTGCGTGGGTGCACGGTATCCCCTCCCAGCAGCTCCCGGCCACGGGGGCGCACGCCCTTACCTGTGTTCTGCAGGGATAGGCGACCTTTCTGCTGGGAGCCCCTGTCTTGGGGACCCTCGGGAGGGTTGGTGGCGTCGGTCCCTCGCGCTGGGTCGAAGGTGGCCAACACCAAAGCCAGGGTCACGAACTGGCCCAGCCGCTCGGCACACATGGTTCTTGGTAGAAACCTCCCGCCGGGAGACCTGGATTCTTTGTGCTCCCCTCCTGCTCCTCCTCCTCTTCCTCCTCCGCCGCTTCCCCTCCTCCTCCCACTCTTCCTCCTAGCTTGCCTTTTCCCTCTTCCTCGCGGCCGGCCGCGGCTCCGACAGAGGTTACCCAGCGCCCTCCCGTAGCTCTCCAGAGAGCATGTGACCAGGCCGTTAGCAGCGCCGCGAATGCCCGGCAATGGCAGGGATGGTGCCTCAAATATCCCTGGAAGCTCTGGTGTCACTTGAATGAAGGAGTCGAGCAGGTGTTGTCCCGGCGGCTGGACCAATCCGGGACCCCGGCCCGTTTGACAACACGGCGGGAGGCGGGGCCTGCGCCCAACTACTACGAGAGGACGCCGCGCGCCGCTGGGAGCGCCCCACAAAGTTGCAGACCTGGCGGCCCCGGCGTCCGAGCGCGGCCGGAGATGCGCGCGCGTGTGCGGGGGCTCCCGGGCAATGGCCGCACGGACTTCGGCACACGTTACAGAAGCGAATCCCAGCGCTAGTTACAGCTAAAGAAGGGCGAGTGGGGCGGACTGCTCTGGGACAGCGTCTTCCAGGTCCCCGGCTCGCATCGCACCGCGTCGGGCTGGGAAAGTTTCTTTCCACCTTTTCGGATTTAGTGAGATTCCCAGCTCCGAGGCCTTTTTTGGAGCAGTTTCCTGGGCACAGAGATGCTGTGGGCCACTGAGCACGTATGGGAATTCCTAGCGTTGCGACACTTTGCATTAAAAAAAAATAAAGCACTATTGAAGATAGGCGCAGAAGCAGTAGATATAGTATTTGGCCTGAGCAACAGCCCTTTCTGCTTTGGAGGGCTGTGCAACACCTGGGGTGTCGTTTCTCGTCCCTCCCCCAACCCAGACAGATTCCACGCTGGGCTGCAGGGATCCAGGTGACAGTCAGACTTGCATCATTTCCAGGAGGGTGGCAGGGAGGTCCAGACAGCCCTGAGTCAGCCCGCCGCGGAGCATCGCGTGCCCGGAGGCCAGAGCTTGAAAGACAGCTTCGCGTCTCCAAACACACTCTTGCATTTTCCCAAAGCGCTACTTGCCGCTCCGCTTCAGGTTCCCTTTACTCCACAGTCATCGGACGGAAGGGGTGCAAACAAACAAAAAAGAAAAGAAAGAGAGGGGAAATTCTCTCCTCTTTTCTCCCTTCTTGTTCGACCCCCTCCCCAAGCACGGCCAGGGTTGGACTGCTCCCAGCTGCTTTCTCCCCTGGCCTGCAGAAGCTAAGAGAAAGTTGGGCGCCGCTCGGAGCGCCTCTTCCCCTGCTGTGTGTGTACGTGTGCACGCTCACGTCTGCCCGCGCCGAGCCAGGGACGGGAGCTGCTCCCGGCCTCGCCAGCCCGACGGCGCAGCTTGGTGGTCTCGCAGGGCGGGGGGGGCGGGGACGCGAGCGCTGCCCCCGGTGTCGGTGTCGGGGCCTGCAGCCGGTGCGGCTCGCCCTCGCCCCTCCCCCAAGTCCCCACCCTACTCCCGGGGAACAGGTGAGCCGGGTACCGGCTCTCAGCCCCGGCCCCCGCCCGCGCCCTCTGCGGTAACGCGCCCGGGAAGTTTCATCACCCACTGCCCGCGGCCACGCGGCCCCGTCTCCGCCGCGGGGCGCCCTGCCGCCGGCTTGGGGCCGCCGTGTGACACGGCTGGGGGAGGGGTGCGAGGCGCGCGGCGGGTCACCCTTGGGCGCTGCTCAGCTCGCACCGCTTCCCTGCCTCGTCCCGCGGCACCGGGTGTGGGCGGCCGAGGCGGGGCCGGGGTGACCGCCGCTGGCCGCAGCTGTGGGCTCGTCGAGCTGTCCTGAGTCGGGAGGAAGGTGAGGAGGGCTTGGGGAGCCCGCTCGGAGTCGCTTTCCCTGCGCTGGAGCGCCAGGGAGGCGCCCCCCATCCCTGCCCGACTTTCAGAACCCCAATAAATGGTCTGCAGCGGGGGCGAGAAACGGACGGCTCACGCCGTGCTTCCAATAGCTATTCCGCCCGCAGCTTCAGATCTTTGGAGGGAGTTGGGGGTACAAGTACATTCACACGGACGGTGCACATCGCCCACCCAGCTTTCGTTTGCATAGTTAACCTAGCTTCCTTTATTAGTTGTGAAAATCCACCTCCTGTAGATCCTTCAAAACAAAACAAAACAAACAACACAGCAGCTTTCTGGGCTCTCCTAACTCCCAAAGGCCATGAGTTTTCTGGAGCTTAGTGGCTATTTGGCCCCAATATTGCTTATAGATATAGCTGGGTAGACTTTCTTTCCTTTTGTGTAGAACATGAGCCACATTGACATTAAAAAGGTATCTGGCCACCTGTTTTTTGTTGTTGTTGTTGTTGTTTTGAGAAACAAATAGGAGAGAGCTCCAGGGAGTGGGAACAAGCCCACCTTTGTTTGGTAGATGCAGACTTTGAGGGCACCTGGAACAGCAGCCAAGCAGAGGGGGGGTCTCCTGGTTCCTGCCTCCCCACTGCTTTTGGCTAGCACTGTCTTTTGCTACTGTGGGGCCTTCTGGCTGCCCTCAGAGGACCTACAGGATTTAAAAGGTGGCTTGAAGCTCAGTCTTGTGGGGGGAGGGGGGCAAGGGCATTATACGCAACCTTAAAATTTGTACCCCCATAATATGCTGAAATAAAAAAAAAGGTCATCATGAGGACATTTGCTCCTGTCTTACAAGAGCTATTCCTAGTTCCCATCTGAGCCCACTGTTCCTTTAGAACTAAAAGAACACGCAGTAGCTAAAATTTGAGGTGTTGTAAGCAGAGGCGCTAGTAGTACCACTGGGCAGTTGGCTGGGACCACCAGTCTAGACCACAGGTCTGGGGTAGCAGTGGGCATGGGGGCTCAGACCGGTGACTTTGTTTGTTGTGATCCTCCCTCCCTCCTGCTGATTCTCTTAGCTCTATAACTTAGGCCTGGTTTGGCAGACAGTGGCTGGTGAGAGTGGGCATGAAAGGACAGTAATAATAATTATGGTTACTATTGTAGAGCTAACACGAATTCGGAACAGGACTATGCCACACATCAAGCTCACAGCTTTGGTGTTCTCCGGGACCCGAGACGAGAATTGAGGCTTAGGTGGTCTCTTGGAAAGATCAGCAGGTACTGCCCTGAGGTTCAGCAGAGTCTGGCTGCAGTCGTGGAGAGGCAGGTGTGGCCTGCTTTGTGGCATCCAGAGGCTTCCGTGGTTGATGCATGGGGCCCACGTTTTCCTCCCTAAATCCACGACACCAGTTACAGGTGGTCAACACTTAGTGGCAGGTTGGAATACCCCCTTCCCCAAAGATGGGGGAGGACAATGACAAGTACCAACAAGGGAAAAAGAGTGAGGAGGGCAGGTCGCAGGACCAGCAGGGGTGGATGCAGGGAGGGGACACGGTGGGGTTTGCCTCTGGAGCAGAGGTGGGCCAGTCGAGTGTGAAAGTGGGAGAGACCAGCCAGGGCGTGGTGTCACGGCTGGGCCGTGGTGACAGACCCGTGCTCATTCCTCCTGACGGTATTGAAGGATGAGACTGCAGGATGATCCTAGACTAGATTCTCTTTAGGAATTAGGAAGAGCTCAGGGGCTTGCTGTGCTGCCATTGCAGAGATGGAGGAGAGGAGTGGGAAGGAATCAGCTGGCATCGGCAGGAAATTGCAGTGCCTAGCAGGACACAGGTGTTCTTGCTCAGGTGAGAGCAGGTGTGACCTTAGGGGACGGACACAGTTCTTGGGTGCTGGGGCACTGAGGGTGTACGCTGACACATGCTGTGCAGTCCAGGGCTCTGTGAGCCCCGAGCCTGAGAGAACACGGCTTACACGTGGGGAGCTCCACTCGCTGCATGGCCACCCCCTTGGAGCAGACTGTCTGGGCTCATGGCACCACCTTATGGTTAGAGAGGGAACTGTCCGACCCTTTCCTTTTCTCTACCTGTCTCAAGGGCCTGGGGCGCTGCTAACATTGCGTCTCCTCCCTTCTCCCGATTTCCTTACGTTTTTGTTAGCAAATGCTTTAACCTCCCCCCCCCCCATCAAGGAAATCTGCAACTTTTTATTTTCTCTTTTCCTCCTGGATCCTTTGCTGTCTTCCTTTGTGAGCCTCAAATCTACCCTAATCATGGCTCCTGTGACTCATGCCTCTTTGAAGGAAAATGAAAAAAAGTATTAAGGTGAAACCGTACAGGCAAAATAACACCCTGCTGCTATTGAGCCTCCCAAATTCTTGGAAGCAGAGGTCTCTCCCTAAAAAGCCTCCATCTTCCCTCCTTTCCTTTCATTAAACTGGTTGTTTCATTAAGTACAATTCAGGATAAAGGAGACTGTGTCTTCAATATTTTAGTTTGTTTATTAGTACTACAACCAAATTGCTTTCTACTAACTTATATTGTAGAAGTGCTTCAACAACATTAGGAGTTAAGAGGGATTTTGTGGGGCTGGCCTGGCAATCTCACTATCATGTATAATATTGTTTATTGGAGGAAAATAATATTCTGAGTTCTCCAAAGTACCAACTCTCAAAGTGTTGGAACACAACACTTTTGTGAATTAGGCATTTCCTCTATGTCATAGATCAATAGACAGTTCATGGATTGACTGGAAATATAAAAGATAAAAAAGAATTTTTAAAAACCCGAGAGAATAGGAACACTGTATCCCTCACAATAAATCCATTTACTGGAAAGAATATAAAGCAGTAAACATGGGGCACCTGATTGTGGTCTGAGTTTTATTAGTGCCTTGCTAGGAAGTCTGAATAGTATCCCAGAAGCCCTCCCTGTTTTCCTTGGGTCATAATTTTTGCTTCCTCATTGTGTGCTGAGACAAACTCCAGGAGAGGATATCCCAGGCCAGGGGGTTCCTGGCTCCCATGGAGGGGGCAGGGATCATGGTATTGGAATACTGTCGGGCTCTGCCTGGCTGGGTTTCAACTTTGGTCTGAGAACTGTTGGATTTCCAGTGGGTGAAGGAAGAGTCTTTTTATGGGGCAATTTTCCAGTGAACCAGATTTTGAAAGTCTTCAGGAAATGAACAAATCTATTAATGTGATTTAACCTTCAGTCTGCCATAAGGCCCCACTGGACCTCATTTTAGATTTTGAGAGTTTTTTTTTTCTCTAAGCAGTTCTAACTATTTGTAAGAATTGATATTTCATGACTTTTGTTTATTTTTAGAGATCAAAGATCAAAGAGAACTTTTACTTTTTAACAAAAATAGAATGAAACTCATTCTGTCATGAAGTTATCATATAAGATCATTGGGACCATTTATAAATCTACAGCACATCATAGGATCTTAAATAATATTAATTTTCTTACATTTTAAATATTTTCCATTTTATTATCCTATAAATTATTTCATCATTACTTGTCAATTATTGCCAATTATGGTAAAAAAACCCCACTAAAATAAGAAGAAAATGGAAGAATGATGGAATCACCTAGAAGGATGATGCAACAGTGAAACAAATCATCATTCAGTTTTTTTTTCTATTATATTGCCTGAAGTATTACGTCATCTCTCAAGAAAGCATAACCGAAGACAGAAGACACCATCTTTGTAGTCTTAATATTGCCTTCATTGAATACAGTTGTGAGTACAGAATTTTTCTTTTTTCTGCACAAAATGGTAAAAGAAGAAAATCGACAGAGGAAAACATTTACAATTATTAGACAAATCAGAAGACGAATGCAGGCCGGGCGCGGTGGCTCACGCCTGTAATCCTAGCTCTCTGGGAGGCCGAGGTGGGCGGATCATTTGAGCTCAGGAGTTCGAGACCAGCCTGAGCAAGAGCGAGACCCCATCTCTACTATAAATAGAAAGAAATTAATTGGCCAACTAATATATATAGAAAAAAAAAAATTAGCCGGGCATGGTGGCGCATGCCTGTAGTCCCAGTTGCTTGGGAGGCTGAGGCAGCAGGATTGCTTGAGCCCAGGAGTTTGAGGTTGCTGTGAGCTAGGCTGACGCCATGGCACTCACTCTAGCCTGGGCAATAAAGTGAGACTCTGTCTCAAAAAAAAAAAAAAGAAATAGGTGATATACACATGAAAGAAAAATAATTATTGAATTAGTCATTCTAATTGGTGTTTATAAGCTTAAAAATAAAAATCCTTCCTAATTGTGGAGAAAAGAAGATGACCAACTTCTCCTGAACAAAACTATGAGCTTTCAAAAGTTTTCAAAAGTAATATGTTGTATAATACGAGTGTAAGAAGAAGTAATGATGAGCTAGCACTTGTGAGATTTACTTGCAACCTGGAATTGGTGTGTATGAGGTGGGTCTGTCCCAGGTTTGCAGGTGACAGCTGGTGAGCAGTCAGTCACATTCAGAGCATGTTGCTCATTTTGGGTTTATACACATTCAAAACCAGGAAAATGTGCAGTGAAAATTTGCTGTTATTAAATTCTCTAATAAAGTTTTTTCAAACTGTCCCTCTAGTCCTACTTCTGTAGATTATTCATAAAAATAAAAAGGATCCATTGGCCCCCAATGGTGAAGGATGAAGACAACTTTTTCCTGCTACATGGGGGTTAAGGTTATAGAGGTAAAATCTTAAAACAAAAATGAGTAAACTGCTTTCAGCAGGTGGCAGTCACTGAAGAGGTCTCCCTCCAGTCCCAGCCCTCTCCCATGTGTGCCCACCGTCGATTGAGGATTGTTTAAAGACAGGTGGTTTGAATGTGAGACGTGGTCACATAGCCTCTCTGTTTACTCTCCCTTTAGTGCAACTCAGTGCTTCTCAAACTCCAGTGGGAAAAGAAGTGCTAAACATCACATGGACCCCACATCTGGATGGGTGGTTTACAGGATTTACTGCGGGACTGTGGCCTATCTCAGCTCACTGAAGCCTTGAGCTCCTGGGCTCAAGTCATCCTCCTGCCTCAGCCTCTTGAGTAGCTGGGACTACAGGAGCACACCACCGAGCTCTGCTTAAAGCTGGGTGATTTAGTGTGGCTGGGAAAGACGGTGTTGGGGGAGGGGAGGACTCGTGGTTGGGACGTTGACTGGGCTTAGACCCCAGAGCCTGGTGCGTCTGCCGCATCTGCACACAACAGAAATCTCAACACAGAAGTCTTGAACAATGAAGGAAAGAGCATCATCCCCCATTGCCGGAAGCCTTGCCGATGTAGGTAAAGCAGACGTGTTGGAGGGGGGCGCCCAGGCAGGGATCCCCCGAGAAGTCAGGTGGCAAATTGAAGATGAGAAGGAAGCTTGTGGGGACGAGCTGGCAAGATACCCAAGTTTTGCACATTAAGGGGAGCCTGTCTTCATCTGCTTCTCCTTCCCTCCCGTAACACCTTTTCCACCCCACTCCTCCACCACCCACCATCTCCACAAATGCTGTCACTTGGTTGCTCCAGCAATGCCCCCAGGAGTCATGTTTGATATTCTCCTTACCTTCCTGCCTCTGCGGGAACCTCATCACCAATTCTTGTTGTTTCTGACTCCAAAACATGCGCCCGTTCCGTTTTCCCCTCTCCATTCCCACTCTCCAAGCCTCAGTCATCTCTGTCTTGAACTGTTGCAGAGTTCACCAGCTGGCCTCCTGCTTCCACGTTTGCCTCCCATTGGAGCAGGCCTCCAATCCAGATTCTCTGCCTTGTTCATAGCCAGATTGATTAAAAACCAAAAGCCAAAAACCAAAAAAAAAAAACAACTCCACTCCAAATTAAAAAAAAAAACCCAAACCAAATCATGCCACTCACTTGCTTATAATTCCAGAGGCTTCTTAGAATACAATCCACACTCCCGTCCACACAGAAGGCCCTGCGAGATCCGGCCCTGCTGGTGTCACAGGTCTCATGGAAACCACTCTCATTCACTCGCTCCCTTCCAGAGCCTTTTTTCTACACTGCAATTTGGCCAAGCTCTTTCCTGCCTTCCGGCCTTCGTGCAGGCTTTTCCTGCGCAATCAGGGGCCTTTCTCAGTTATTCCCTTGTTCATTTATTTGTTTTAATTGTTTGTTGTCTGTCTTATTCCTTCTCCTACCTAAGATGAATCATAAGCTCCCTGACTGGGAAGACATGCCCTCCATGTCCAGCGTCCAATCCTCCGCACCTGCCACCGTCCCTGGCTCATGGCAGATTAAGAGTGTGTGTGTGTGTGTGTGTGTGTGTGTATTGGATGTTGGATGACAAAATGCCTCCTAGTTTCAGCTGCAGAACTGGGACTTACAGAGGGGCAGCCCCACTTGGAGAAGGGGTTGCATGTAGAGGGCTAGCGGCCATCCAGGTGGGCTCTCCAGTGGACAATTCAATAGGCACCCTCCCACCTCTGGTAGCATTTTCTGCTTTTGTATTCATTGCCCGTTTAGCCCTCTCTACAACCTAAAATTATTCTCAGATGAAATTATTGTGCAGATGAAAACTTGAAGCTCAGAGATTCTTGTCTGAGACTCACACAGCTAGAAGGCTCTAAGTCCAGGTTTGAACCTGAGTTTTCAAATCCCCAGATCTTTGTATTTCATTCCAGAAGTCATAACCCATTTCGCTATCTTTCCCAGTGAACAATAAGGATTACAGATCATGTCGCACAACACTTTCATTTTGATGGTGATCAAAGTGAGCTTAGTTAATATATATAAACGAATCCATATATATGTATATAAAACTATATTTCTCCCTATGGTCTTAAAACTTTGAGAAAGGCAGAAGAACTAGGGAGAGAGAAAAGTATAACTACAAGAAAGGCCTCAGAGGAAACAAATGGAAAGGAGCCAAGGTAAGATTATAATCTAAAAGAAAGCCAAAGAACATGTTTAGAGTCTTTTTGCTTTTTGGCAAGGCTACCAACAAAGAGAAGTGGGTAACGATATAAATTAGGTACATAAAACTAAGGTAAGAAGACTGATAATTTATGAAGAAAAAGGAAAAGAGAAAAAGAGGAGGAAACAGCTCTCTGGGGAAGGCAGAAGGACAGGGCACTGGACCGGGTGTCATTCACCATACCATGCGCAGTGAGTGTTTAGGGAAGATGGAAAAAAGGGAGGCCTTGGGCTTTTGGCCTCAGTTTGATGATGGCAGCTACTTAGGGGACTGTTTGAGGACAAGGAGAGACAATGTATGGAGCATACTGAGGTGGGGGCCGGCCTTAGCGTGGGTGAGGAGGGGAGGCTTCAAGCCAGAGGCCACTGGGTTAAACTCCTAGTCTTGATACCAATTAGCTGCCTGACTATGGCCAGGTTACTTAGCCCATCTGAGCTTCAGTCTGCTCAAGACAGGCACAGGAATAATACTATATCCTTCATAGGGTGGTTGTAGGATTAAATGTGACAATGTATCAAAATGTCTTGCCCAGTGTTTGGCACCTGGCAGGCACTGAAAAGCTATCAAAGCAGAGGGTGGGGGCTGTGGCCATTCTCTGACAGGCATCTGAGTCTGAGTCAGAGCCGTGACCTTCTGCTGCTTTGGGCTCTGTCGTTAAGTCCTCAGAAGGCAAGAAGCAGAGTTAGTGAGCTGCCCCCTCCTCCTACCCGGGTCTTGTGGCTCTTTCTAGATGGTGAGATTGGGGTGGCTTGCATTCGTGGGTAGTAACTGGGTGCGTTTTTATTTGCAGGTTACTGGGTGCAGTAACATACCACACTTGCTTTTTAAAAATGCCTTAATGGGGCTGCTATAGTAGAAAGAGAAAAGCTTTCATTGGTATGTGTATGCCGTCCAAATGGTATTTTTAAAGATTTATTTTTGTGTGTTCATGATGTTCTTGAATAATGTTTCCATAAGTACGGTCAAAGATAAAACTTGTGCAGTGCACAAAATCTGGTCATGCATATTTTAGAGTGTGACCGTCTTTTGACCAGCCTTGGGATCCATTTGCCAAGTTCTTTACTGACTTGTGTTTCCTTAGGAGGACTTGCTCGAGCTGGCTGGCTGGCAAAGAAACTCCTGCACGTTGGGCCCAGTAATGGCGTTGCCCCTGTGGCAGGTGCAACCCCTTCTTCCTCCCCTTGCAACAGCATGGCTCTCTAGCTGGACTGGTGGCGGCCAGAGCCTCAGAGCGCAGCCGTTTACTCAGCAAATGCCTGATGAGTGCCTTTGACGTGCCAGGTGCTGTGCTGGGCCTTGAGGACATGGCGGTGAGTAAGATGGACAAGGCAGCTGGTCTCATGCAGCAAATCAAGTAACGGAAAAAGGAACAGTGACTAAGCACCTCCGCTAGCGAGGGTGGTCATAGAAGCCTTCCCTAAACTGGTGTCATTTCTCCAGAAACCTGAATGACACAAAAAAGCCAGCCTGGCAGAAGCAATGCAAGTGCAAAGACCCTGGACTTGGAATGAGCCTGGCTTGCTCAGAGAACTGAGAAGTGATGGTTGGGGCTATGGTTTGAATGTTTGTCACCTCAAAACTCATGTTGAAAGTTAATCTCCCATGTCACAGTATTGAGAGTTTGGGCCTTTAAGAGGTGATTGGGTCATGAGGGCTTTGCTTTCAGGAATGAATTAATGGATTAATGGGTTAATGGGTTAATGGGTTAATAGGTTATCATGGGAGGGGAACTGGTGGCTTTACACGTAGAGGAAGAGAGACTTGAGATAGTGCGTGAGCATGCGCAGGTCGCTTGCCACGTGGTGCCCTGGACTGGGAGTCTGCAGAGTGTCTGCCAGCAAGAAGGCCCGCACCAGAAGTGAGCCCCCCGACCTTGGACTTCTCCACCCTGCGACTGTAAGGAATAATGCCTTTTCTTTATAAATGGCCCAGTTTCAGGTGTTCTGTTAAAAGTGACAGAAAACAGACTAAGACAGCTGGTGTGGCCGCAGCCTAGCTAGTGCCGGGAGGGAGAGGGGCAGAGGATGAGTGGTTGGGGGCAGGGAGGGAGTGTGGCTTTTGTTGCTGAGTGTGATAGGGCTCTGGAGCCCGTGGAGTTATCTTGGGGAAGCAGAGAACCTGGCCACGCTGAGCATGAGTGTGGCTTGGTGGCCTCAGCGCTTGGTGTCACCTCTCTGTCCCCTCTGCGGCTCTGCCTTCTCTGTGTCTCGGGCCACCCTCCGAGAATGGCTTCCCCTGACTGCAATTTTGTACCTCTGCTGTGCAGGGACCAGCCCAGAGCGAGATGGAGGCTTTGGGTTCTGATTCCAAATCCTGACAGCTCCTAATTCCAGAGGGAGAATCTGAGAGGCTCAGCTCCCTGCCCCCTGCGGAGGGCCAGGGGCGAGCTGGCTGGCTGGCTCCCGCAGTGGGACCCTGCGGGTGGGCTGGGCAGGGCGATGGACCCTCGTGGGGAACAGGACACCGACAGGCCCCACAGGTGTCCGTACTCCAGATGGGAGGAAACCGAGGCAGCTGTGTGTGCCGGCATCTGCTGCCACGGAGGCATTCGCAGGTCTGGGCGGCCGAGGCCGACTTCCATAGGGAAGGCACAGCCACCGCAGCAGAGAACAGGACAAGGACGGGGCGGAGGTCTGGCTGGAGAGTGGCCCTCAGTGGCGCCTGATCAGACTAAGCCGAGCCTTGGCAGAGGCCTCTGCGGGAGCCCCGGCTCCTGAGCGCCTGTCGCCGCAGGCTAGCACGGGGATGCTGTCACCTGGCACGAGGCTTTCACACCTTTAGAAGCGCAGCCCTTGGGTGGCTTTAGCTGCCACAAGAAGGTCTCCAGGGTCCCAAAGAGACTTCTTAGGATCCAGGTGGTGAGGTGGGAGTGGAAGGGAGGTTTCTGGGCCCTCCCACACCGATCCAGATCTCCTGGGCTCCCCGTTCTCGAGCCCCTCGCCACTGCGTGTCTGCCTCTCTCTCTCACGTGCTGGTTTGCTCCATTCCCCTGCGGCTGCCACGAGTTTCCACCTGTTCTTTCCAACAAGGAAGCCGGAACTGCGCGAGTCAGGGCTGGCTGCGGGAGCGCCCCGCCGGGTGGCTGTCACAGTTCTGGACGCAGCAAAGATGCTCGCAAACATTTGTCCCTTCACTGCGATTTGCTTGAGATTCCGCTCTGTTCCCAGTTCACAAAGGACAAGGCAGGCCTGTGGGTGGGTCTGCACCTGTGCAGCTGGTGTCGGAACTGTCCGTCATCAGTCGTTTGCCACCACCTGTGTGGTCTGGCCGTGCCTGATGCCACCAGTGCAGTGACTTACTTCCTACTTTTCCTTACATTGGCTCCTTTTTTTCACTTAGAACATTTATTTTAGCAGGAAACTTCATATCATGACCACACATGAAATCCAATATCCCTAGAAGGTGATTGTAAATTAAATACAAAACTCTTAAATAGGAAGCATATATCCATTGCCCCCGAATCATCCTGAGGGTCCACCTCACGCTGTGGGAACTCTGCTTTGCATCATAGGTGAGGATATGTTTAGGCAAATTTCCTTCGTCCCTGGCAAACTTCTGGATCTCGGGCAACTTCCCATTCTGGGAACTGTGGACGTGGTAGCCAGGGGCTGCCACTTGCATCACTTGCACGGAGGAGGACTGTAAGCGACCAGTGTCGGGGCTGAAGGAAAACCTCCGGCCCTCCTGCCCGCCCCAGGCTCCTGCTGGAGGTGGAGCTCACTCCTCTCCTCCAGTTCCTGCTCCTCCTGAGAACAGCCGCGGAGGAGGCCAGCCGAGGAGGCCAGCCGAGCACACAGGGAGCGGAACTAGGCCCGTGGAACAAAGGCTGAGACGCTGGCTCCTGGCTCGTTGGCGGAGGAAGAGAGAGGAGAATGAGGAGAAGAGGGCCGGAAGGTGGAGCGGAGGGCTGCAAGGTGCTGAGAGCTGGATATAATTCCTTGCAGCAAAGAAAATGGTTTTGGCTGAGAACGAGAAGTCCCCGCAGGGCCTATTTATCTGTGGATAGGTCTGTTTGGCGCTGACTGGGTGGATATGCGCCAAATCAGTATTTTGGTGCTTGGACTGCAGTGCGTGTGTGCTGAAGGAGTTGGGGAGTAGAAGGCCAGGCATGCATGTAAAAGCAACGTGACTCTTATTAAGGTAGAGGGTCTCTCTCTCTGTTGGCTATTTGGACTTGACTTAATTACCATGTGGGATTTCAGTAGGTTAAGAGATCAGATGACACAGTGAATCATCAATAAACCTCCAAATTACAAATGTGTCCTGTCGTGGCTCAGCGATGATAAAGTCTTATAGAGCTGGCAGGAACCTTGGTGCGAAGCATCTCAAAGCCCCTCAGCTGAGCCACTTGTAGCATATCTGTTGTCCCCCGAATCTGAACATAAACCTGGGGGAGGATCTTGCTGGCAGGTGACCCGCTAGCTCCCCAGGGCACCTGTACCTCTGCTTGGGCTGCTGATGTGTAAAGCTGCAACCCTTGCCCTCTGGGCCCTGGGTCTTGGGCTCCGGTGATGACATCATCCTGGTTTGGGGCCAGTCTTTGCAAGGATGTTGGGAACCGGGATACCTGCTGAGGGTCTGGAGAGGGCATCACAAGCTCCTGCTCACAGGGTGACCCAGACCGGTTTGCCTCTGGGTGGGCAAACTGGCCGCCATACACATGCTCAGGGCCTGGAGTTGCGTTCCGAATGTATCACCTCACTTTATGACTTCGGACAAGTCCCTCAACCTCTCACGCCTGAGTTGGCTGTCTAATTGGAATCCTGGCTCTGCCACTTGCTAGCTGTGCGACCTTGGGCAAGTTATTAACCTCTCTGTGCATCAGTTTCCCTGTCTGTAAAATGGTGTTAATTCTAGTCCCTAACTCTTAGGGTTAGTGTGGTAATTAAGAGATTTAATGTACATTGGTGTGTAGTCCCCAAGCTGTGGCTGGTGTACATACTACATAGAAGTGTAGGCTACAGACATCATCCGGGGCTGCTGCTTCTGCTACCCCTTTTGCACTAAGGCGGTGTCGGAAGTTGAGAACTCTGCAGGCAGTGTTGGCCCCTCCAGAGACTTCTGCCTGGAGCCTGGTCCCCTGTGTCCTGGCCGTGTGAGAACCACTATTTGCATCTGCTCCTCCCACTGCCTTCACCTCCCTTGAGGCCCGGGCCCTGCTCCCCAAGTCCTCCCACCCGAGCCCTGCCCCCTCCTACTGGGTGTCAGGGACGTCCACTCAAGTCTGGTTCAGACCCCTCCCCCGTGGCCTCTGCCAGCAGCCTCAGGCTGGTCACACGGGTAGAAACCCTCCTGCGGCCAGTCTCTGCTTCAGCCCTTCTCCCAGCCTTCGTCTCCTCGTGGCTGTACACGTGGGAGAAGCCCCAAGGGACCCGCCATTCTCATTCCTAGGCTCACTGTAACCACTTGGTCAGCTCTCTGATCTTTTCCTTTTCACCCTCTTTCTTGGAGACTCTGTCGGTTTCCGTGGGGTCAATGTTTTTCTGTCGCTGATTCCCGAGTAGTTTACGTTGGCCCCCGCCTCTGTCCTGAGTCGGGCTATGCGTCCCCGTTGGTCTCAGTTAACATCGAGGACCAGACTCCTCATCTGCCTAGGGGGCCGTCCTTCCCTGCTCTGTCCCGTGGAGCAGCCCTGCCTCCTCCAGACAGTCAGCCTTTCACGCCTGCCCCTGTCACCTCCCCAGCCAGTTCTGGTCTTGCACAGCAGAGTTCTCGGTGGCCTGCTCTTTGCAGCCTTTGCAGCCCATCCTCAGATGCTCACCAGACGGCGGTATGGCCTGTGTCGCGTCCTGGGGAAGCTTGAACAGCTCCCAGAGGCCGGGGCATGTTACAAGCCCCCCAACACTGACTCCCGAATGGCAGGTCCCGCCTCGTGGGCTGTGTTTCCACCCCACGCCAGCGGCACTCGGCTCCTCCTTCTCTCCCAGGCCTGGCCTGCCGCCCTCCTCCTGCCTCCCTGCGCCTTGTTGGGAGGCCTGTGACCGCGAGCTTCACGTGCCACCTCGGCTGGGTGTTTACCCAGGCATCCCCCTAGACGCTATCTAGGTGTTGCCGCAAGGGTATTTTATCGCCGTGGTTAACAGATACATCTTTAAGTAAAGAAGAGTACTGGGCCATCCGTTCAACTGAAGGCCTTAAGAACAAAAGTGAGGTCTCTTGGAGAGGAATTCTGCCTCAGGATGGTAACGTCAACTTCTGCCCGAGTTTCCTGCCTGCTCTCTTGTCCCACCGAGTTCAGACTTGCCAGTCTGCATGGTCATGGCAGCTGTTTCCTTACAAGAAATGTCCCTTTCTCCCCCTCCCTCATACACCTGCACTCACACCACACCCCTGTACAGCAGATCCTTGAACAACTGGGGCTGGGGTGCTGATCCCCTGTGCAGTTGAAAATCTGAGTATAACATTAAACTCCCCTAAACCTTAACCACTAATAGCCAACTGCTGACCTGAAGCCTTACCGATAACATAAATGATCAATCCACACATATTTTGTATGATATATACTGTGTTTTATGACATTATAGACTGTATAATATGCTGTATTTTTACAATAAAGGAAGCTAGAGAAAAGAAAATGTTATTGAGAAAATCATAAGAAAGAGAATACATTTATGGTACTGTCCTGTGTTTATCAGTACTGTAAATTTATAGTGTCTGTTTACAAGGTGAATCGTCCATCTTAATTGGCAGCTGCTGTGGCTGCAGACCTCGATCCACGGTACACAGCAAAGAATTCAGCTTTTCCTTGTAACGTCCTGACTTTTCTCTGTTTATTGGGAGAACTTCCAGCGTCACGAATGGTGCTTCGTATGGGTCCCAAAGTGTTATTTAGGGTTTACGGTAGTGAACAAAACACGAAGAAACATGCACGAGAACTGCAGGAGACTACTTTTTAGTGTGGTCACAATTTACTGGAGAGGTGGGCTGCTCACGCAGAGAGGATTAGCGTTGAGCAGCATTTTAAGTGGATACTTGCAACACTTGAGCTCACCGTAGTAGAACAGGAGATGTCTACAGAATTATAACACCAATACAAGATATATTGCAGTTAATTTTATGCAGTTGACTTAATACTTCATCTTTAGGTTTGTTTACATTTATCTGCCCTGTGAATGGTGCCATGTATGGTCTAAAAGTGTTTGTGTGGACATATACATTTGATATATTTTAACTTTTTATGATAGATGTGTGTATATTTTATGGTAGTAAATGATAACATAGACTAGTATCTACATATATTTTGTGCCTTCATGACATACCTAACTTTTTCTTATTTTTTTTTCAGTATTTCTAGGCTATGTAGTTTATCGGTGAATTTTTTCAAATTGTTATAAATCTCCAAAAAGTTTTCCAAATTGTTTATGGAAAAAAAATCCATGTATAAGTGGACCCACGCAGTTCAAATCTATGTTGTTCAAGGGTAAAACTGTATTACTGCTTCTGTTTCTCCAGGAAACTCTAACTCACACACTTCTGATGCTTGTTGCAGCCCTCACTGTTTGGAAACCTCCAGCCTCCGGCGCTGTGGCTTCCAGCCCTTTCCTACTGTTTGGGCTGCCTGGATGCCTCCTTAAGACTTTGTTTATGCAGCACCTGGGGGCTTACGCAGCTTTCAGGTTGTACACCCAACGCAACCCTTGAGGACAGGTACCTGTTTTGTACTTCTCTGGATCTTCCTCAGCTCCCAGGAGGACTGAACACATGGTAGGTGGTCACCGAATACGTGTTGAACGAATGCATGTGGTAGGCCTGCGTGGCGAACTGGGGGTTGTGATGACTCTAGCCCGATTAGAAAAACTCTCCTGGATTTTCAGGAGGAAAGTCAAGAGGATGTAATGGAAGGTCAGACTTCAAAGTCTACTAGTTCAGAGAGTTGGCTTATTCTTTTGGTGTTTGAGGCTTAAGGCTCTAAAATATCCCTTGTTTCTTTCCCCATGTTCTTTCTCTTCCTACCTCCCTGCCTGGCATGGTTTCTAGACGTAAAATAGACATCTCAGGGAAGATCAGGACACTGCTATGGTTTGAATGTGTGTGTCCCTACAAAGTTCTTACGTTAGAGCTTAACCCCCAAGATGATAAAGTAAGAGGTGGTTGGCCAGGCGCGGTGGCTCACGCCTATAAGCCTAGCACTCTGGGAGGCCGAGGCGGGCGGATTGCTCGAGGTCAGGAGTTCGAAACCAGCCTGAGAAAGAGCGAGACCCCGTCTCTACTATAAATAGAAAGAAATTAATTGGCCAACTAATATATATAGAAAAAATTATCTGGGCATGGTGGTGCATGCCTGAAGTCCCAGCTACTCGGGAGGCTGAGGCAGGAGGATCGCTTGAGCCCAGGAGTTTGAGGTTGCTGTGAGCTAGGCTGATGGCACAGCACTCACTCTAGCCTGGGCAACAAAGTGAGACTCTGTCTCAAAAAAAAAAAAAAAAAAAAGAGGTGGTGCCCTTGGGAGATGATTGAGCCATGAGGGCTCTGCCCCCAGGGATGGAGTTAGTGCTCTTATCAAAGGGCTAACGGAGAGTTCACCTCTTTTGCCCTTTTCTCTTCTGCCATGTGCGAGGACACAGCGTTTGTCCTCTCTGCCCCTTGTGAGGGCCCAGCAATGCAGGACCAGCTTGGAAGCAGAGAGCAGCCTCACCAGGCACTGAATCTGCTGGTGCCTGGGTTTTGGAGTTGCTAGCCACCAGAATTGTAAGAAATATAAGGATATCTCCTTTTATTGTTCCTCGTTTTATTGTGCTTTGAAATAACTTTTTTTTTTTTTTTTTTTTTTTAACAAATTGAAGGTTTGTAGCAACCCTGAGTTGAGCAAGTCTGTTGGCACCATTTTCTAACAGCATGTGCTCACTTTGTGTCTCTATGTCATATTTTGGTAATTCTTGTAATAGTTAAAACTTTTTCATTTTGTTGTATCTGTTCTGGTGAGCTGTGACCAGTGATCTTTGATGTTATTATTGTAATTGTTTTGGGGCACCACAAACCACACCCATATAAGATGGTGAACTTGATCAATAAATTTCCTGAGTGTTCTGACTGCTCCACCAACCAGGCATTCCCCGGTCTCTCCTTCTCCTTGTGCCTCCCTCTTTCCTGAGAAACAATAATATTGAAATTTGGCCAATTAAAACCCTACAATAGCCTGTAAGTGTTCAAGTGGAAGAAAGAGTCACATGTCTCTCACTTTAAATCAAAAGCCAGAAATGATTAACCCTATTGAGGAAAGCTGCCAAAAGCCAAGACAGGCTGAAAGCGAGGCCTCTTGCACCAAACAATTAGCCAAACTGTGAATGCAAAGGAAAAGTTCTAGAAGGAAATTAAAAGCTCTACTCCAGTGAACACATGGATGATAAGAAAGTGAGACAGCTTATTGCTGCTATTGAGAAAGTTTTAGTGGTCTGGATAGAAGATCAAACCAGTCATATTCCCTTAAGCCACAGCCTAATCCAGAGCAAAGCATTAACTCTCTTCAATTCTGTGAAGGTAAAGAGAGGTGA
>VSMD01037467.1:0-55746 GCA_008750895.1 Mirza zaza
CCTCACATTAGGTTTCTTCACATAATCCCACAGCTCTTGTAGGCTTTGCTCTTTTCTCTTGTTTCTCTGCTCTATTTCTGTGACTGATTTATTTAATTGGAGAGTGTTATCTTCAATCTCTGAGATTCTTTCTTCTGTTTGGCCTACCCTGTTCTTGAGACTTTCCACTGTATTTTGTAGTTCCCTGACCTGATTCTTCATTTCCAGCAGTTCGGTTAAACTTTTCTTCATTGTGTCTATTTCTTTAGTGAACTTTTTTTCTAGATCCTGGAGGCTTTTTGTGGTTTCTTTGTGCTGGTTATTGAGTTGTTCTTGTAGGTCAGTGAGTGTTCTTATGATCCACATACGAAATTCCTCTTCTGTCATTTTGGTTGCCTGATTTTGGTTGGTGTCCGTTTCTAGGGGGCTGGGGCTCCTCTTTGGGGGTGTGTTTTCCGATTGGTTCTTCATATTTCCTGGGTTCCTTCGCTGATTTCTTCCCATGTTGATCAGTTGTTGTTTCTTTTCTTTAGGTTTTTGTTTGGGTATTCACACGCCTTATTTAGATTCTGAGCCGGTAGGTGGTGTCTGTGGGTGAGATTCGACCACTCCCTGTATAAGGAGTCAGTAGGTGTGGTGAAAAGGGTGTGCAGGATGCTCTCCCTGTCAGTAGGTGGTGCTTGCTTGGAGGAACAGGCTACGCTGTTGTTTTTGTGTCCTGTTATCAGCTCTTGTTCCTGAAGAGAGAACTCTAGTGCCTCAGGTGGTGGGTGGGGCCCTGGGACTTCCAGGTGTGTCCTTTTCTCCCCTTCAGTGAGGGCTGGTCTAGGAGAGAGTCTGGGCGGAGCTGAGTTGGGTAAGCCCACCCTCAGGCACCACCAATGTCATTAGCAGGGGTCAAAGTTCTGTTCTCTGCTTCCAGGCAAAGCTGACAGTGATGGGCTCGAATGGCCCCGCTGAGTCAGAGAGTCTGCGTGTGGGGGTGGGGCTGTCCGAGACCCGCAGTCTGGAGCAGTCCTGGCCTCTTTCCACCGTCCCCAACTCCGGGGCTACTCCTGAGCCTCTGTCAGCAGGCCAGACCACACGCCATCAGGCCTCCCCTGGCTGTGATGCCGGCCGGGAGGTTCCCTGCGCAGGAACGCCACCTGGGCTGGGCGCACGGCCTCCCTGTGGGGGGAGGGTTGCCCTCTAGGATGCTGATCTGCCTCTGAAGGCACACACACCTCAGCAGGCTGTTCACGTATATCCCTTCTGTGCCCCGGGCAATGCAAGGCCTCTGTGCATGGGATGTGGTCTGCAGGTCTGACCTCTGGGTCCCAGGGTTCAAACTTTGTCCCCACCAGGGAGACGCGTGCCTGTCCCAATTCACCCACAGGGAGCCCAAGCTGGGTCTATGTCTCTCAACCTCAGGCTCTGCCCGGTTCTCCTGGGATCACCGTGCCAGCAGCACCTGGTAGGGCTGGCGGGCAGAGAGCTCACAGTCTGAGTTCCCCTTAGTCAGCTGTTGTAGGGCCCGAAAAGGGAAGGTCCCGTTCCCTGGAGGTGCCTCCGGCTGGTGGCTATATTGTCTCTCTGTCTCTCTGGGCAGCCGCGGGTAGGGTCAGGGGGAGGGGAGGAGGAGACAATATGGCGTCTGCCGCGCGGCTCGGGTCTGTGCACACGGAGGTGCCCCGAGGGAGTTGGGAGCCTGTTGCCACATCCGCTACTGGCTTACCGCTCACTGGCGGCGGTTGTCGCTGGGCTGGTGTCCGCAGGTCCCTCCGCTTGCTGGGGAGCCCACCAGCAGTCCGGGATGCAGGGGAGGGGAAACGGCAGATCCACCTACCCTTCCCGCTGGTCTCCGGGCTGCTCCGGGGGTCCCAGCTTCCAGTTCTCCTCCTCGATCTGCTCCCGTGGAATCTCCCGTGGTCTCAGGTACTCCTCCTGCCGACCCTCATCTGATGTAGGCTCGTCTTCTTGCTTCTTTCTTCTAATTTCTGATAGAATCTGTCTTTTCTTCAGAGGCACTCTGTCTGGGGGTGTTTCTCATCCGCCATCTTCTGGGCGGGCTGTATCATTAGTTTTAAGCAAATTAATTATGAGGTGCACTGTGTAGTTTTCTTCATGGTATGATATTCTTAAATTATATAGAGTCAGTTTTTTCAGTTTTATCCTTTCAATTTTTGCTCTAAGCTTTGTAAATCAAGACTAGCACAATAGTTAGTCTAGGGCTAATTCTTCTCCACCAGTGGGACAATCTACTTCCCAGTATTTTATACCCAATGCCTAGTGAATTATGAAGTCTTACATATGGCCTAGTGGAAACCGGAACTATCCTAGACCTGTGTCAGCTCCAGGTATCATTTTTTCTAATCCCTTTGGGTTGTTTTCCCCACAGCCTTGGGTAGTTTCCTCTCATGCATACACTATCAGTACACAGCTGAAGACTCAAGGGTGACCCTGTGTAGATCTCTGGTACTCTCTGTGAGACTGTCTCCTCTCTGGTACTCTGTCTTTTGACTTCTAGATGCCTTGGTCTCCACAGATTCCCAGCTTCATCTTCTCAAATCAGAGAGACCACAGGCAAAAAATGGGTTTTTCATCTCCATACTGTGACCTGGAAATATTCTCCATGCAGTAAGGTGGGATAATCATAGGGCTTACTTCATTTGTTCCCCACATCTCAGGCATCACTGTCCTTTTGCCACAAATTTAGTGGCCCAAAATAACACAAATTTATTTTCTTCTAATTCTATAGGTCGTAAGTCTGAAATTAGTTTCCCTGGGTCAAGATGTTAGTAGGGATATTTCCTTCTGGAGACTCATTCTGAGGGGAGAGCACCCATTTTCTTGCCTTGTCCAGCTTCTCATGGCCAGCTCTATTCTTTGGCTTGTGGCTCTTTTCTCCATCTTCAAAGTGCATCACTTCGATGTCTTCTTCCCTCGTCTTGCTGCCTTTTTTGACTCGGACTCCTATAAGGGACTGTTGTGATTACATTGGGTCCACTGGATAATCCCCAATAATATCCTACCTTAAGATCTTTAATCACATCTGTAAAGTTTCTTCTACCATAGCAACCTATATAGAGAGCTTGGTATATTCTAATTACTTAATATATGCTTGCCGAATTGCTTGCTATATAGGGTAATAGGGTTTTGTTTTGTTTTTTTTTAAAGAAGGCCCAGAACCACTGTCTTTCCTGGTATTCTCTAAAGGGCTCTGCTCTGATGAACAGAATCTTATCTTCTCCATAGAGGTTTTGCATCTATTTGTTTCAGTTAAATTAAGATCAATCAATGTCCTTTCCCCCTGCTTAGTACTGTATTATTTGTCTTTACTTCTCAATCTTTCAAAATCTTTCACTGTTCATGGTATGTTAAATAAAAATGAAAGTTTTTCTGAGTCTTTTGTGAACAACTTTTCTATCAAAGTAGTCTATCATTTCCTTGTCAGTTAAGCCTCGCTTAAATACTACCTTTTACATGAAACTTAATTAGCTTTACCTAATTTAACTTAGGGAAAGAAGGGAGTATACTTTATACATATTATTTTGTGTCTTCAAATTCTATGATGTGGTCAGAGAGGTCACATCACATGCTTTGCAGCAAGTTGCAGAATGATAATTCAAAATCAGGTATTTGTGGAAGAATATACAGCCTAGTTGTCAAAAGAATGAAGTTGAGAACAAACCATACTTTAACCACTTACCAGGTTATCTGTCTGCTCTGGCATTTTTATTAGCTAAATAGATATAATAATGAAAGCTTTATAGTATGTGCGTCTGTGTATGTGAAAATTAAATGAAGGGCTGTGGGAGTATACGGGAACTCTGTGTACTTTCCATCCATTTTTCTGTAAATCTAAAACTGCTCTAAAAAAGTCTATTAATTAAAAAAAAATGAGACAGTGTGGAGTACTCGGCATGGTCCTGACATATATTAACTGTTCAGCTATGATTTTTATTACTCCATGACCTCTTTCTTTCCATTACAGCATGATTCCTAGTCCAGATTAATGTTTTCCCTCTAAACTTCTATGGCATTCCATACTCTATATGCTTCAATTTATTATCTTATAGAATCATAGAATGTTATAGTTCTAAGGAACTTATAGGTCAATGATGATTATTCCTTTCATTTCTGGTGAGGAAACTAACTCAGGCACAGAGGGTCAAATAACTTGTCTAAGGTTATAAAATATATTAAATGTTATTCTATTGTTTATTAATATATTATAACACTTTAATTGTTTATTGAAATCATTGTTGTTATTTTTTCAAAATTTTCAGGCAAAATGTCAGTATTGTTAATCCTGAAAAAGATATCAATGAAATTAAAACTATAAGTTTTGAAAAGATATTTATAATATATAACCAACAATGAGCAGGTATCCAGGATATGTAAAGAATTATTACATATCGATAAAAAAGGACAATGGGTTCAAGTCACACAATGGAATATTATTTAACACTCAGAATGAATTAACTATGGATACATGTGTCACTGTAGTTGTATCTTAGCAATACAACTGAGTGAAAAAAGTTAAAAAATACATGCAGCATGATACATGGTTTTTAAAACATATTTATTTATTATTTCAATAGATTTAAGTGGTTTTTGTTACATGGAAGAATTGCATAGTGGTGAAGTCAGAGCCTTTATTGTACCTGTCACCCAAATAGTGTACATTGTACCCAATAGATAGTTTTTGATCCCTTAGCAGCGCCCCCACTCCCCACTTCTGAATCTCCAAAGTCCATTTATACTACTCTGTGTAACCATGTATACCCATCCTTTAGTGCTCACTTATGAGTACATGGTGTATTTGTTTTTCTGTTTTAAGATACTTCACTTAGAATGATGACTTCCAGTTCCATCCAAGTTGTTGTGGTAGACATTTTATCATTCTTCTTTTTGACAGAATTGTATTCCATGGTGTGTGTATATATGTGTGTGTATGTATGTGTGTGTATGTATCCCACATTTTATTTATCCACTTATGAGTTGAAGCCACTTAGGTTAATTCCATATCTTTGTGATTGTGAATTGTACTGAAATAAATATACATATGCGTGTGTCTTTTTCATATAATAACTTCTTTTCCTTTGAGTGGATACCCAGCAGTGGGATTGCTGGATTGAATGGTAGGTACACTTTCAGTTCTTTGAGAAATCTCCATACTGTTTTCCCTAGAGGTTATATTAATTGACATTCCCACCAACAGTGTATAAGCATTCCCTTTTCATCACATCCACACCAACATCTGTTGTTTTTTTGACATTTTAGTAATGGTCCTTCTGACAGGGAAAGGTGGTATCTCATTGTGGTTTTAATTTATATTTCCCTGATGATTAGTGATGTTGAACATTTTTTCATATGTTTGTTGGCCATTTGTATCTCTTTTTTTTTTTTTTTTGAGACAGAGTCTGTTAAAAACAAAATATAATAAAATCAGGCAGGAGCCATACGAAAAACTGGAGTAAATATGATTCAGGCAGAAGGAACAGTAAATACACAGGTCTCATAGTTGGAAAGCTTTGAGTAAATATTTCAGGTAATAACAAAAGACAAGATTGGATGGAAATAATGAAAGAGAACAGTGACCTGGAATATGGTTGGAGAGATATACAAGCAAAGGATCATGCAGGGTCCTGTTTATAATGTTAAGGAGTTTGGATTTTATTCTAAATACATTAGGAAATTATTTATAGGTTTTGAGCAAGAGAGAGATGTGATAAGTTTATATGTTTTAAAAATTAGTCTGGCTGAATGTGTAGAACGAATTATAGTGGGATAAGAGTGGAGGGAATCATGATGACCAGTTATGAGGGTATTGAATAATGCTGATAAGAGATAGTGTTGAGGTTTTCTAGGGTGGTGGCTGTGCAAAGAAGTGGACAGACTGAGAAGTTCTTATTGAAATTAGCTTAGTCAGTGGTAGGAATTTGATGTGAGAATGTGTAAGGAGTTGAGGGAGATGGAAAAAAGAGGAATGTGTATTTTAGAGCTTTGAAAAAGGGCAGGCCTGGGTGGGTAGATAGATTTTTACACAGTACTCACTCTACCTCAGCCTAGTATACTTGCTTCAACTTCACCTCTCCATCTTAGGCTACTGTTTCTCCTTGTGGGATTTTTTTTCCTTTGAGGTAGAAAAAGGAGGAAGGAAATGAAGATGAGATAGAGAAAGAAAAAATAGCTATGTAAAGGAGTCATTATCATTTAATGAATGTGAGTTTTTGGGTAATGTTATACTGTAGTTAGTGATAAAACAAAACAGTAATCTCCATTATTACTCACAACTATTTTTAGCTTTATATTTATATATGTAAACTTCAAGGACTATTGACCTATGTCATGTTACTGTATTTAGTAATGATCATGTCAAACATTAGGTACTTATAAGAGGAAGCAGACATCTGAATTTGAATAGAAAGCAGACATCCACTTTCTATAGACATGTTAAATATGTAAGGTAAGAGGTTCACTGTGATTGCAGCATGTGGGTGTTTTAGAATAAAAGTTAATTCCAGCATTATCCAGATGAATAGACAATAACAAAAATGAGCTTTTTTCTAAGCAAGACCTATAATTAAGTTGGTGAGTGTTTGTTTATGTCACATATTTGTGACTTTTCTGCATGTGCAGAGCAAATATTTCTGACCCATATACACTGTATTTATGACACTGGTATTGTATTTGATGCATTTTCTTAAGTGAGTCCATCTTTTATAAGTGGCCTTCTGATAGCAAGAAGCTGATCCTAGGCCTAGTTCTTTGTAATTTTCTTCAGTGGCTTAGATGATGTAACAGAGACTATGAACATCAGGCTCACAGGTAGATGGCATCAAACTGTCATTTTAAGCCCTGGATTAGAATTCAAAATGATTATGGCCAAATGGAAAAGAGAGTTCAAAATGGAATGAATTTAAGTTTTGATGGAATATATATGATACTGTATGATGATATATGATGGAAAAAATTAAACATTGAGATGAGAAGAGGCTGAAGTCTGAGAGCAGAGTGGCTGTAGGATGGCAGCATACTAGTTGGAGAATGCACTAGCAGGTGGATGTCATATAAACATCATTTGGATAACATCAATTATTATGTGTCTACTCTAAGAGTATGATATGAAGAAGTTGGTTGTAGTGTGATGCGTATCACATTCAGCAGAAGTAAGCCTGGCTAAGACAATGCTTTATTAAGTGATGGATTTGTCTACTTTTGGCAGTCATGGTAAGGTGATAGTAAAGTAGGCACTGCTTAATTTAAGATATGTTGTATGTAGATATGGATATGTTATCTGTAGATAGCAGGTCAGAGTATATTATTTATAGACACAATATCCAAATACATTTAACTTATAACTTGATGAAGACAGATATTAATTTTTAATATCTCAACCCATGTTCTAGAATAAAAATGATATGCATTTTACTCTGTAGTTTATTTCAGCATACATAGTCACTTCAACTAAAATACTTACCCATTGTGTTCTGATATCTACTTCCATTTACATTTTTGCTAAGGAAAAATGAAAACACTTTACTCATGTGGCCAAGAAAATAATCTTTGCTCTGCACCAGGTTGGAGTTCTTTGTTATCACTGTTTCTCTGATCCCTTCCTGCTATTCCAACAGCTGTGCTTCACTTGAGTGTTCTTACCCCTGTGCTTACACTCTGCCTGTGCCTTGGAAATGGACAGGGAGAAAGAGCCATGCCCTAATCGCAGTCCAAACTGAAAATAGATCTCCCATTGTATAGCATTATGATCCTTCCTGAGAAACACTATGAAACTACCACTGAGTATTTTAATTCTGCATGTTGGTATGAACAGTAAATATTTCATTTTGAAACTTCAAAATTTAGAGTGTTTTGTAAAATCTCCGTTTGCATTTTTAATAATTGAATCATTTAATCTTAGATAAGGATGGAATATTGAAATAACTTTCCAAGATATGCACAATCCCTTATATAGTATTCTTGAAAGATGATCATTCGGGTTCTACTTGATTACTTGCAGTAATGGGATGCTCAGTCTCTGAGGCAACCCATTCTATTATTGGATGACTTTAGTTGTTAAATTCTTATAATCTTTCTAAGACAGATGTCATTTAATTTTTGAATTTAATAACTGAAATCTATTGGCTTCTTACTGTTCTCAGCATTAAGACAAATTTCTTATTATAGCCTATCAGTTCTTCATGGTCTGGCCCCTGCCTACCTTCTCAGCTTCATTATTGTATTCTTCTCTTAACCAATCAATTCTAGCCACACGGGCCTTCTTTTACTTTTTCTTTCTTTGTTTTACTTTCTCATAGAGTCTTTGCATATGTTTTCCTTCAGCCTAGAAAGCTCTCTTCACAATTTTCTTTCAGCATTCACCAAATTAACTTTTATCTTTTAGATACCAGCAAAATCATTTCTTTAATTAAGCCTTCCATCATCTGTCTGATTAGATGAAATCTTCCAGTTATATATATTAATAGTGCTCTGTACTTCTTCTTTGTAGCTTGTATCACGACTGTGATTTTAATTAATCAGTGATTAATAGATTAATGTCTTTTTAACCTCTATCCTAGTGTTTTTGTTCACTATGTATCACCAGCATTTAGCACAGAGTCTGACACATGGCAAGTGTGCAGTAAATATTTGTTGAATGAAATGAATGAGAAATAATCATAGATCTTCATTTTGAATACATAGGAAAATTTCACTTCTTCTACATGATAATACTTCAAAAATGTAAGACAGCTATAGTGTGTCTTTGTCTTTCAGAAGAAAAGGCTGTACATATCCTATCCTTAGATTGTCTTTCCTCTGAAAAATCAGAGCCTTTCACCATCCTGGTTGCTTGCTTTCTTCTGCAAGCATTCAGTTTTGTCAATGTGCCTTGTACTGTATAGTCAGGCACTTAGTTCTAAAAATAGTGCTCTCAACTTTTGAGAATGCCTTTAGGTTCTAAAAATTTCTGTTAGAATAATAAATAGCTTTTTGAGCTGAACTACTCTATTGAGTGTGATTTTAAGCTTTTGGCTCACTTTACATGCATTAGTTTCATTTCCATGTAGTTTGTCTTTTGAAGAAAAGTCATGGTTCTTTGTTTCTGTTAAACTTCATTCCAGAACTCAGGTGCAGACTGGCATGAGATTCCTTAAACCATGATTAAAATAAATCCACTTCTGTAAATCCTAAAATCACTATGAATTTTTTTATGGGAGTGGAACTATGAGCCTCAAAATCACTAATATGGAGTATAAATATTTCCTGGACAGCATTTCATAATAAAAGTCCATATTCACCTTTTTTTGTGTTTTGGGAAGACACAATGCAAATAGTGGGGCAGTGCAAATTAAAGACCTTGAATAAGCTTTGATATTACTTTTTATATGTTTGAACATCAACAAAAATAGTAAATGTATATATTTAAGTCAGTCATTGTTAGCCTTTCTCACCTATATTTGATAACAAGTTAATTAATGTTTATTTATTATCTACTATTTGTTGGATAATAAACTAGTTGCTATTTTTCTTTCTCAGAACAATAACTTGTTTTCCTGTGTATAAAATTAATACAATTTCAAAGTAGAACATTTGGAAAATACAGAGAACACAAAGACTTTTACCCTCTACCCAGATATAAACTACTGTTAATGCTTTGGTATATTTGTTTTCATTTTTAAATTCATTCAATAAACATTGAATGCATACTATTTTCTATCCATTATTATAGAAATTAGGGATATACCATTTGATAAAACAAATGAAATTCTTGTTCTCATGAGTTTATAACCTAGTAAGAGGAGATATAAAATAAATGAAATATTTACTAAGTCAGCTTATAAGCACCATAAAAAGTAAAGCAGAATAGGGGGGTTAAGAATGTTATGTAAAGTAGAAAGAGAAGATAGTTCTTCTAGAGTGACACTGAGTGCTAAAGGAATTAAAAGAGCAAATATCTGGTTCTAGGATGCATCAGGCAGATGAAATAACAAATGCAAAGGTTCTGAGGCAGGAGTATATTTGGAGAAACAGCACGCATGTCAGTGTGGCTGCAGCAGAGTGAGCAAAGGAAGGATCTGATTTATATCTATAAAGATCCACTGTTTTAGTCCATTTTCTGTTGCTTATAGCAGTATACCTGAAACTGGGTAATTTATAAAGAAAAGGAATTAATTTCCTGCAGTTGTGGAGGCTGAGATGTCCAAGGTTGATGAATATATCTGGTGAGGACTTTATTGCTGGTGGGAATTCTACAGAGTTCCAATGTAGCACAGGGTATGTGTCACATGGTTAGGGGACTGAGCACGCTACCTCAGGTCTCTCTTGATAACCCACTCTCATGATAACCCATTAATCCATTAACCTATTAATCCATGAACTGATTAATCTATTTCTGAAGACAGAACCTTCATGATCCAATCACCTCTTAAAAGACCCCACCTCTCAATACTGCCACATTGGGGATTAAGTTTCAACATGAGTTTTGGAGGGGACAACCGAGAAGCCATAGCACCAACCCTGGATACTCTATGAATAATAGGCCATATGAGAAAGGAATAGAAGCAGGGAAACCAGTTAGGAGCCTACTATAAGGGAATAGGAAAGAGAATATTGTGACTTAGACCCAAAGAGGTGATAAGTGGCTAGGTGCTGGATATATTGTAATGGCAGAGTCTTTAGAATTTGTTGATGGATCATAAGTAGAGAAGGAGTCCCCTGGCAGCTCTAGGGATCTACCCACTGCCTGGGACATCCAAGTGCTTCTCCTGATAGACTAGAGCCAGTCACCACTACAGCTGGCTGTTTCCTGCAAATGCCGCCCACTGGCAGGGAGGACAACTTGTACAACTCATTACAGCATTTACTGAGTCAATCATAGAGGGCATGGCTGACTCTTACTTACAAGCATCACCTGCTATTTTAAAGATTAAAGTAGGCACCCAAATATAAGTAAACTATTAAGAAGAATTGGGCCAGTGAAAAAGAAAAGATTTAAAAGACCTCTCTGTCTCCCCTTGTCAACAAAAGACAAGGAATCTGCTCATGCACATAATACACCACTGCTACAGCCTATAAATAACTAGCAATTGAGAAAACCACCACACTAAGGAAATATATAACCAAGGTATCCATTCATAATCTAGACTCCATCAAAGTACCCACAACCAAAGCCAAAGGTCCTTACCCAACATATACTATAGGCACACCCTTAAGAGTGAAGGGGGGTAGTCCCATCTAAATAAAAGAAAATCCCAAAACAAGAAGTGGCAGCTGCTCCAGATGAGAAGGAAATGGAATCAGCACAAGAATTCTGGAGGTATGAAAAATCAGAGTGAAAGGATCCCTTGCCACAAAGGAGTACACCAGCTCTCTAGCAGTGGATCCCAAACAAAATGAAAATGCTGAAATGACAGAAAAAGAATTTCAAATATGGATTTTAAGAAAACTCAATGAAATACAAGAGAAAATGGAAAACCAACTCAAAGAAACCAGAAAAATAATTTAGTAAATTAGTGAAAAATTTAATAAAGAGATAGAGATGTTATTAATAAATAACAAATAGAATTTCTGGAAATAAAAAATTCATTTAGGAACTTACAATACATAGTGAAATGTTTTAAGAAAAGACTAGAACAATTAGAAGAAAGAATTTCATAGCTTTAAGATAGCTCTTTTGAATTAACCCAGTCAAAAATAAAGAACAAAGAATCAAGGATAATGAACAAAGTCTATAAGAAATTTGAGATTACATAAAATGTCTAAATATAAAAAGAATCATAGGCATCCCAGAGGGTGAAGAAGAAAAAGCAAAGGGCCTGGAAAACCTATTTGAGGGAATAATTGAGGAAAAAACTTCCCTTGTCTTGCTAGATATTTAGACATCCAGATAAAAGAAATTCCATGAATACCTGGGAGATATATTGCAAAAGGGGCATCACTGAACATATAATTATCAAACTAGCCAAAGTCAACATTAAGGAGTAACTCCTATTAACCATGAAGGGAAAACATCAAGTAACTTACAAAGGAAACCGCATCAGAATAACAGTAGACTTCTCAACACAAACTTTATGAGCCAGAGGGAATAGGATCCTATCTTTAGTCTCTTTAAACAGAATAAATGCCAGAATTTTGTATCCTGCAAAAGTTTCATAAATGAAGAAGAAATAAAGTCATTCACAGACAAGCAAACACTAAAAGGAATTTGTTACCACTAGACCTATTCTATAAGAAATTCTTAAAAGTGGAACATGGAACAGAACAATTAATACCCATCAGTGTAAAAACATTGAAAAATTAAAAATTAAATCTCACATTTCTTATAAATCAATAACACAAGGAAGAGAACAAAGCAAATAGGTAGCAATCAACATGATGGCCAGAACAGTATCTCACATGTCAATATTAACATTGAATGTGAACTGCTTTAATGCCTCCCCCAAAAAAGATGTATTAATAGATGGGCTGAATGGATTAAAAAACACAACTCAATATATGCTATCTCCAAGATACCCATTTAACTCACAAAGATTCTTGTAGACTCAAGGTAAAAGGGGAGAAAAAATATTACATGCAAATGGAGACCAAAAATGAGCAGGAGTAGCTTTTCTCATATCAGATTAAATAGGCTTTAAATCAACAATGGTAACAAAAGAGAAATATGGTTATTATATAATGATAAAGTGATCAATTCAACAAGAAGATGTAATAATACTAAATATATGTACACTTAACACAGGAGTTCCCAGATTCATAAAGCAAAGGAAAGACGTAACAACATCATATTAGCCTAGGACTTCAACACCACACTGACAGAACTAGACAGATTATCAAGGCAGAAGAGCAACAAAGAAACACTGGACTTAAATAGAATTCTAGAACAAGTGGACCTAATAGACATTTACAGAACATTCTATGGAAAAACTGCAGAATACACATTTCTTCTCATCAACACATGAGACATTCCCAGAGAAATCATATATTAGGCCAAAAAAAGTCTTAGAAAATTTAGAAAAATTGAAATCACACCAATGTATTTTCTCAGACCACAGTGGAATAAAACTGGAGATCAATTCTAAGAGGAACTCTCAAAATTACAGAAATACATGATATTAAAAGGTCATAAGCTTCCAAAATCTATGGGAAATAGTAAAAGCAGTGCAAAGGGGAAAGTTCATAGTCTTAAAATGCTAACATCAAAAAGAAATATCACAAATTAACTAGCTAATGTCACATCTCAAGGAACTATAAAAAGAACATACCAGACCCCAAACTAGCAAAAGGAAAGAAATAACAAATTTCAGAGCAGAACTAAACCAAATGGAAACTAAAACAACAATACAAAGTTTCGATGAAATAAAAAGTTGGTTCTTTGAAAAGATAAATGAAATTAATAGATCAACAGCTAGATTAACCAGGAATAGAAAATAAAGGAGTGAAATAAGCTCAATCAGAAGGGAGGCATTAAAAATGATACCACAGAAATACAAAATATCATCTGTGACTACTATGAAAACTTCTATGCACACAAACTAGAAAACCTAGAATAAATGGATACATCCTCAGAAATGCACAATCTCCCAAGCCTGAATCAGGAAGAAATAGAAATACTAAACAGAAAAAGAACAAATTGCAAGATTGAAACACTAATAAAATATCTCCAAACACCAAAAAAAAAAAAAAAAAAAAAATGATGGCCCAGAGGAATGCATAGCAGAATTCTACCAGAATTACAAAGAAGAACTGTCACCCATTCTACTGAAACTGTTCTATTACATTGAGAAGGAGAAAAAACTCTCCTTAACTCATTCTATGAAGCCAGTATCACCTTAATACTAAAGCCAGGAATGGACATAACAAGAAAGGAAAACTGCAGACCAGTATCCCTTATGAACATAGATGCAAAAATCCTCAACAAAATTCTAGCTAACTGAATTCAACAGCACATCAAAAAGATAGTCCATAATAATCAAATGGTTTCACCCCAGAGATGCAAACATGCAAACATGGTTCAACATATGCAAATCTATAAATGTGATTCACCACATGAGCAGAAGTAATAAAAAGACCATAAGATTATCTCGATAGATGCAGAAAAACATTTGGGAAAATCCAGCACTCGTTCATGATGAAAACTCTCAACAAATTAGGCATAGAATGAATACACCTCAAAATAATAAAATCTATATATGACAAACCCACAGCCAACATCATACTTAATGGGGAAAAGTTGAAAGCATTCCCTCTAAGAACTGGAGAAAAACAAGGATGCCCCTGCCACCAATCTATTTGACACAATACTGTAAGTCCTAGCCAGAGCAGTCAGGCAAAAGAAAGATATAAAGAGCATCTGAATCAGGAAAGAGGGATCAAATTATTCCCATTTGCTGATGATGTGGTCTTGTATCTGGAAAATCCAAATGATTCCACCATAAAACACCCAGAATTGAATTCAGCAAGATCTCGGGTTACTAAATCAATGTACATAAATCAGTAGCATTTTTATAAAAAATATTAATGCTAATAACAATCAACCTGAGAGTCAAATCAAGAATGCAATACCCTTACAATAACTGCAAAGAAAATAAAATACCTAAGAATATATTTAACCAATGAGGTGAAAAATCTCTACAAGGAGAACTACAGAACATTGATGAAAGAAATCATAGATTGCACAAATAAATGGAAAAACATCCCATGCTCATGGATTGGAAGAATCAATATTGTAAAAATGTGGATTCTACCCAAAATGATTTAGAGAGTCATTGCAATCCCTATCAATATACCAATGTCATTCTTTACAGATCTAGAAAAAATAATCCTAAACTTTATATAGGACCAAAAAGGAGCCTGAATAACCAAAGGAAATTTATGCAAAAAGAACAAATCTGGAAGCCTCACATTACCTGACTTCAAATTATACTATAAGGTTATGGTAACTAAAACAGCCTGGTACTTGTATAAAGGTGGAGACATAACTCATTGGAACAGATAGAGAATCTAGACATAAAACCATACAGCCAAGACCAGCTGACTTTTGACACAGCAGACAAAAAATATCTACTGGGGAAAGGATGACCTATTCTGTAAATGGTGCTGGGAAAATTGGATAGCCACATACCAGAGGAATGAAACAGGATTTCTATGTCTTACCATATATAAAAGTTAACTCAAGATGGATTAAAAATATAAGTTTTGGGCCTGAAATCATAAAAATTTTGGAAGAAACAATGGGAGAAACTCCTCTAGACGTTAGCCTAGGCAAAGAATTTATGACTAAGATCACAAAGGGAAATAAGCAACAACAAAAATAAATAAATGAGACTTAATTAAACTAAAAGTATTTTGCATAACAAAGAAAATAATAAATAGAATAGACAACTTACAGAATGGGAGAAAATATTCACAAACTATACATCTGACAAAATACTAATATTCAGAGTTTACAAAGAGCTCAAAGAAATCAGCAAGAAAAAAATAAATAACCCCATCAAAATGTGGGAAGAAGAACAGTTTTTCAAAAGAAGAGACACAAAGGGCCTACATACATGTGAAAAATACTCAACATCACCAATCATTAAGGAAATGCAAATTAAAACCACAACGAGATACCACCTTACTCATATTAGAACAGCAATTGTTAAAAAGTCAAAAAATATTAGATGTTGGTGTGGATGCAGTGTAAAAGGAATGCTTATACACTGTGGCACTGTAAATTATTACAATTTCTATGGAAAACAGTATGGAGATTCCTCCAAGAACTAAAAGTAGACCTACCATTTGATCCAGCAACGTCCACTGCAAGGTATCTACCCAAAGGAAATGAAGTTATGATATCAAAAAGACTCCTGTATTCAAATATTTTTCACAGCACAAGTCACAATTGCAAAAATGTGGAATCAACCTAGTGACCATCAATTGATGTGTGAATAAAGAAAATGTGGTATATATATATCAAGGAGTACTATTTAGCCATAAGTAGGAATGAAGTATTGTCATTTATAGAAACTTGGATAAAACTGAGAACATTATCCTAAGTGAAGTGTCTCAGGAATGGAAAAACAAATACCACGTGTACTCAGTAATAAGTGGGAGCTAAACACCAGATACATATGGTCATGAAGTGGTGTAAAGGATATTGGAAACTAAGAACGGGGAGGCCCTGAGTGGGGTAAAGGACAAATCGTACCAATCAGGTACACTGTGTACTATTCTGGTGATGAACACACTAAAAGCCCTGACTTCAGCATTATACAATTCATCCATATAACAAGAACACTTGTGCCCTCTAATATTTTAAAATAAAAATTACAAAAATAATTTCAATGAGCATTTTTATATGTGTATCCAGTTGCACATAGGTTTTTGTAGGGTTTATTTCTAAGAGATGAAATGCTAGATTTTAGAGAATGTGATTCTTCTACATAAGTAGGTATTGCTAAACTGCTTCCAAAGTGGTTGTATCAACTTAAACTTCTAATAGTCATTTCACATTGTTCCATATTGTTACCAAGACTTACGTTGTTAGTATTGTTGCGAATCTACTGTGTATTTGTTTATTGTATTTTAATTTGCATCATTTTTATTATTAATGAGGTTAAGAATGTCTTTGTATTTGAATTGGCCATTGTATATTATTTTTATTATTATTTGTAAAGTGCCTATGCAAGTCTCTTGACCATTATTCTACTGGGTTGTCTTTTTTATTGATTTATGAGTGTTTTTTAAATAAAAATCCATGAATAACACCTTTGTTATTTATTTAATGAGATTATGTGTCCTATTTTGTGGCTTTTTTTTTTTTTTTGCTATTTTTTATATAATCACTTTCACTGTATGGTCGGTACTTTTTGTATTTTCTTTTAAAAACATCTTCCACATCCTGAGCTTATAAGTGTATTCACCTGTATTTCTTTGAAGAGCTTCATAGTTTTGTCTTTCACATTTAGTTTTAACTTTTTTTTAAGCCAAAACTTTTTAATGGTTTATTTTGCAAATATGCTTTTGAAATACTTTTCATTTTTATGTGGTTCATTAATCTTTGGACTCTCTAAAGATAAAACACATTGAAGGCATTTTCCAGGAGTATTTTATCAGCTTATGTAATATAGAAAAAGTATGTCAGCACTCTAATCTAGGACACTGTCTCATTTTAAGATTAAAAAAACCTCTCTTAATTCAAACATTGCTTACTCCTATTTTTGATTGCATATGCTTTTTTATTCAAAGCAATTAAGTGGATGAAATAATGATAGTGGTTCAGTTTTTCACAATGACCACATCAACCAAGATTTTAGGTTGTAAAGACATGGCATAGCTAAACAGTGAATTATTTTGCTCAGAAAATTATTATTTCAAGAAAAATTACTTTTTTAAACTAAGGGTTTAATTATTTACCCCCTTATTTGGAGTTTGGGTAATTTGCAAAATAATCAGTGAATATTATAAAAGAAAATAAAGCAGGGTAATAGAAAAGACAATGGTAAGGTTTGCTATGGTTCGAATGATGATGTTTCCTCCAAAATTCTTGTTGAAACTTAGTCCCCAGTACAACAGTATTAAGAGGTGTGGTATTTGGGAAGTGATTAAGTCATGAGGGTTCTTCCTTCATAGGATTAGCACCCTTGTTTGATTTTTTTTTGAGACAATCTTGCTCTGTTGTCAGGGCTAGAGTGCCATGGAGTCACCTTAGCTCACAGCAACCTCAAACTCCTGGGCTCAAGTGATCCTCCTGCCTCAGCCTCCTAAGTAGCTGGAACTATAGGCATGCACCACCATGCCTGGCTAATTTTTTTAAAATATATTTTTAGTTGTCTAGTTAATTTCTTTCCATTTTTTAGTAGAGACGGGGTCTCTTTCTTGCTCAGGTTGGTCTCAAACTTCTGAGCTCAAACAATCCGCCCGCCTCGGCCTCCCAGAGTGCTAGGATTATGGGCAATGAACCACTGCACCCAGCCATGGATTAGCACCCTTGTAAAAGAGGTCAAGGTTGAAGGGGGGAACCCTCTTGTTCTTCTGTCCCCTTTGCCATGTGAGTTCACAGTGTTCCTACCCTGCAGCAATGAGGCATCTTGGAAACAGAAAGTAGGCCTCCAGTCCTGCTAGTGTCTTGACTTCTGAGCCTCCAGAACTATGTGAAAGAAATTTCTATTGTTTATGAATTACCCAGTCTGTGGTATTTCATTATAGCAGCACAAAGGTACTAACACGAGATTATTTTGGATGAGGTCAAAGAAGGCCTCTCTGAGGAGGTGACATTTAAAATAATTTTTTGGCTTTTCAAAGAATTTCAAGAGATTTAGAGGTTACAAGCGTTTTTTATTACAAGGATGAATTGTATAGTGGTGAAGTGGGGGCTTTTAGTGTACTCATCACCCTTATAGTGTACATTGTACCTTATAGATAATTTTTGATCCCTCACTTGCTTCCTGCCTTCCCTTTTTCTTAGTTTTCCATGTCCATTATGCCACTTTGTTATGACCATATATTTTCACCATTTTGTGTCTACTTATAAGTGAGAACATGTGGCATTTATTTTTCTGTTCTTGAGTTACTTCATTTAGGATAGTGGTCTTCAGTTCTATCCAAGTTGCTGTGATAGACATTATTTCATTCCTTTTTTATGATTGAGTAGTATTCCATGGTGTATATATACCACATTTTCTTTATCTACTCATAAATTGATGGGCACTTAGGTTGATTCTATATCTTGTGATTGGGAATTGTGCTACAATAAATTTTCAGGAGTAGGTGTCTTTTTGACAAAATTACTTCTTTTCCTTTTTGTAGATACCCAGTAGTGGCATTGCTGGGTCAAATGGTAGGTCTGCTTTCAGTTCTTTGAGGAATGTCCATACTCTTTTCCATAGAGATTGTACTAATTTACATTCCCATTTTCACTGTATCTGTAAGTGTTCCCATTTTCACTGTATCTGCATAAACATATATTGTTTTCTGACTTCTTAATAATGGCCAATCTGATAGGGGTATGTTGTATCTTATTGTGAGTTTAATTTGTATTTCCTTGATGATTAGTGAGGTTGAACATTTTTTCATGGTTTTTGGCCATTTGTATCTCTTCTTTTGAAAAATGTCTATTCATATCTGTTTCCCGCTTTTTTGATGGATTGTTTTTTTCTTACTGATTTTTTTGAGTTCCTTATATATTTGGGATATTAGTTCTTTGTCAGTTATTTAGTTTGTGAATATTTTCTCCCATTCTCTAGGTTATCTATTTACCCTTTTGATTATTGCTTTTGCTGGGAAGAAACTTTTTAGTTTGTGTATGGTGAGAGATAGGGATCCAGTATTATTCTTCTGCATATGGCTATCCAATTTTCTCAGCACCATTTATTAAATAGGACATCCTTTCCCCAGTATATTTTTTTTGTCTGCTTTGTCAAAAACCAGTTGGTTGTAGGTATATGATTCTATGTCTGGGTTTTCGATTTTGTTCCATTGATTTATGTGTCTACTTTTATACCAATAAAATGCTGTTTTGGTTACCATAGTGTTGTATATAATTTGAAGTCAGGTAATTCAGTGTCTCTAAATTTATTCTTTTTGTTTAGGATTCCTGTGGATATTTTGACTCTTTTTTGTTTCCATATGAAATTTAGGATTGTTTTTTCTCATTCTGTGAAAAATGACATTAGTATTTTGATGAAAATTGCATTGAATATGTAAATTACTTTGGGCAGTACAGACATTTTAACAATATTGATTCTTTCAACCCATAAGCATGGGATGTTTTTCTATTTGTCTGTGTCATCTATTATTTCTTACATCAGTGTTTTGTAGTCCTTATAGAGATCTTTCATAAGGAGGTGACATTTAAGCAGAGACTTAGTGAAATGAGAAATAAGTCCTGTGAAGATCTTCAAAAGAGAATTCCAAGCAGAGGGAGCAGCAACTGCAAAGGCCACAGATGGAAATGAGCAAAGGCAGTATGGCTTGAGTAGAGTGCAGTTGTGAGTTTATTCTGTTTTAGTTATACCTAAAAATGTTTTCAAAGACAATTTTGAATCTGCTCATTTTAATCCAGTACACTTTACCTTATATATTACCACTATACAGTCTTCTTTAGGTACTTTAACCAAGTCAGTATCCTGTTCATAAACATCCTACATACTAGTTTCTGGTCATTTTTCAATATCTTTGTTTATAGTTGGCCTGCCTTTAGGAAAATTATTAACCATGGTTAGTTAAACAAATTCCTGTTTTTTTTTTTTTTTGACCTTGTTGTATGATACTTAGAATTATATCCTTGAGAAACCACTCCATCAAAAAAAAAACATTTTCAGTTCTGAATGTCTCACCTGTGACTTGTAATTTAGGGCATGTATTTGGAACCACAATTTATTATTCCTTTTTGTACCTTAACAATATGACATGTTTCTCCCTGTCAGCTGTCATTTGAGCCACTCATTGTACCCTAGGTCCAGCTGCTAAAAGAAGATGATTGTTTATCCATGTGAGGCACCTCCCCAAGGGCACTCAGTGAATTTTAATATGCCATGTAGCCTATATTTTAAGTTAGACCATCACAAACATATCCCCCAAATTTGATGAAAATGCATCTAGCTGCATTCATTTGACATAAAAAAGGCAAACATACATTTTATTTTATTTATATATATTTATTTTCTGTACTTTTCTAAAAAGGAATTTGAAACAAAAAGCAAAACAAAAAATTAAAATACAAATAGACTATCAATATTAAAGGAAAATGGAAAATACAAATGAGTAGGGGTTACCTTAGTCATGAGTACCTGATTTAATCAAGAAAGTTTGCACTGGAGTATGTTTAGAACACCACTGTATGTCTAGACAGCTTCATCTGTATTCGTGGTTCATTTTTTGTAGTTATATATAAAAAATTTAGTAAAATAGTTTAAGCATATCAATAGCAATTAAAATACTTTTTAATTGACAAATAACAATTGTGCATATTGCTTTGAAATATGTATGCATGGAATGGCTAACCTGAGCTAATTAACCTATGCATTACCTCACATACTTATCATTTTTTTAATATGAGAACTTAAAACCTACTCCTAGCAAATTTCAAAAATACAATACACTATTAATTATAGTCACCATGTTGTATAGTAAGTTTCTTGAACTTATTTCTCCTATCTAACTGAAATTTTTTATCCTTTGACGAACATCTACTCAAAATTCTGTCTTCCCCTCAGCCCTTGGTAACCACCGTTCTATTCTCTGCTTCTGTCAGTTCCATTTTTTTTAGATTCTGCCATCTTTTATAGTTTTTGGTGCACATATATTTCACCTCTTTGGTTAAATGTATTCCTAAGTTTTTTTTATAGCTATTATAAATTTTTTAAAATTTCTTTTTTGGATAGTTTTTTGTTAGTGTATAGAAACACTACTAATTTTTGCATGTTGATTTTTGTATTCTGCAAGTTTACTGAATTTGTTTGTTAGTTCTAACAATTTTTTGTTGGAATCTTTAGGGTCTGCTGTACATAAGATCATGTTTGTAAACACAGACAATTTAAGTTTTTCCTTTTCAGTTTGGATGCCTTTTATTTATTTCTCTTGTCTAATTGACCTTGCTAGAATTTCCAGCACTGTATTGAATAGAAGTGGTAAGAGTGGACATCCTTGCATTGTTTTGGATCTTAGAAAAAAAGCTTAAAGCTACTTACTGTTGAGTAGGATGTTACTCATGGGTTTGTTATGTATAGACTTTATTGTGTTAAAGTCAAGGTACATTTCCTCTATACCAAATTTATTGTTAGTTTTTATTATGAAAGCATATGAAAATTTGTCAAATGTTTTTTCCATAGTACTGAAATGATCATGTGGTATTTGTCCTTTATTTTGTTGATATAGTGTATCACATTTATTAGTTTACATATTTTGACCCATTCTTGCATACTTGGAATAAATCCCACTTGATCATGGCAAATGATCCTTTTAATGTGCCATTGAATTTGGGTTGCTAGTATTTTGTTGAAAGATTTTTCATCTGTGTTCATCACGGATGTTGGCCTGTAATTTTCTTTTCTTGTAGTGTCCTTATCTGGCTTTGGTATCAGAGTAATTCTGGTTTCATAAAATAAATTTGGAAGTAGTCTCTGTTTAATTTTTTTAGAAGAGTTTGAGAAGGATTGGTATTAGTTCTTCTTTAAATGTTTGGTAGATTTCAGCCCTAAAGTCATCTGGTCCTGGTCTTTCTTTGATGGGGAACTTTTTATTACTGGTCGGATCTTCTTACTTATTGATCCATTTAGATTTTCTATTTATTCATGATTTCTATTTATTCATGATTCAGTCTTGTCAGGTTGTATGTTTCTAGGAATATTTCCTTTTTGCTGGGTTATCCAATTTGTTGGCATATAATTGTTCATAGTAGTCGCTTGTAATCCTTCATATTTCTGTGGTATCAGTTGTAATGTCTCCTCTTTCATTTCTATTTTTTGAAAAATTTCTTAGTTCATTTTCCTCAAATGAACTCTTGAATTTTTTATGTACTTGAGTCTTTTCTTTTTTCTTAGTCTAGCTAAAAGTTTGTTAAATTTGTTTATTTTTTTTAAAAAACCAACTTAGTTTCCTTGATCTTTTCTATTTTGGGCCTATTTCCTTTATAACTGCTCTGATCTTTATTATTTCCTTCCTTCTGCTAACTTTTTTCTAGTTCCTTGAGGTGTCACAATATTTATTTGAGATCTTTTTTCTCTTTTGATGTGGGCATTGATTGCTATAAACCTCATTCTTTGAACTACTTTTGCAGCATTCCATAAGTGTTAGGTTGTGTTTCTATTTTTGTTTATATCAAAATATGTTAAATTTCACTTTAAATTTCTTCCTTTTCCCTATCGGTTGTTCCAGAGCTTATTGTTTAATTTCCATGTATTTCTATATTTTCCGAAATTCCTTCTGTTATTATACTTTTGTACCATTGTGGTCAGAAGAGATACTTTATGTGATTTCAGTCTTCTTAAATTTGTTAAGACTTATTTTGTATCCTAACATATGATATCTCATGGACAGAGATGTGCATTTTAGAAGAATGTGCATGTGCCCATGTGCATTTTAAAAGAATGTGTATTCTGTAGTTGTTGGATGGAATGTTCTGTATATATCTATTAAGTTCATTTGATATAAAGTGTAGTTTAAGTCTGATGTTTTCTTAGTGATTTTCTGTCTGGATGATATGGTTTGCTGAAGGTGGGTATTGAAATCCCCTACTATTATTATATTGTAATCTATCTCTCCCTTCAGATCTGTTAATATTTGCTTTATATATTTAGGTGCTATGATGTTGCATGCATATATATTTATAATCATTATATCCTCTTGGTGAATTGACCCCTTTATAATTGAATAATTACCTTCTTTGTCTTGTTTTTAAATTTTTTTGACTGAAAGTCTATTTCACCTGAGATTAGTATAGTTACTCCTGCTCTCTTTTGGTTTTTATTTGCATGGAATGCCTTTCTATCCCTTCATTTTCAGTCTATGTGTGTCCTTAAAAGTTAAGTGAATATCTTTTTGGCAGTGTATAGTTGTATCTTTTCTTTGGCTCAAGCAATCCTCTCTCTCCTCAGCCTCTCAAAGTGCTGGTATTATAGGTGTGAGCCACTGTACCTTGCTGAGCTCATTTAATTCTATTAGGACAATTACATTCTATTGAAAATATCTATTGTCCCACTCAGTCCTGCCAGCCCCAAACTTCTCCAGGTCAGAGAAACTGTTTAAATATTTCTACCTGCCTTTAATGCATGCTAGAAACCTTGAGTACAGTAAATGAATAATAAATATTTTTGAAGGAACAATAGAAACACTATAAATTATTAAATTAGTGCTCGAGGTAGGGTCAAGAATACTTTCTATTGTCCTTATGATGTAATCCTGTCAAGGCTCATTGAGATAGTTTAAAATATCTCCCATATTACTCTTTTTTGGCATTCTAATAGTGTTAAATGACATAAATAACATAATTTGGATCTTTTCTGATAGCATAAAGGTCACTCTGTGAAAATGATATGTTTTAGGTAGAGGCTATCAGCCCTGGTTATCCAAAAAGCAGGGATGTTGCTAAATGAATACAGTTATAGAATGGCCTATTTCTATAGCCTCCTTCTAAGAAAAAAGCAAAACCAAAAAAACTTTAAAACAATAATCCTTCCCCAAAGATTGTATAGTAACTTAACATATATAGCTCAGAAACACTACCCAAAGAAAGAATTGGGAGCAAAGATCAGATTAGTATTAATAAATTTAGACATATGTAGGGTCAGGATCATCAACCTCACTGTCTTCCACCTCCACTGGAAGACCTTCAGGGATAATAACAACATGGCTTCTTCTGGAATACTTCCTGAAGGACCTGCCTGAGGCTGTTTTACAGTTATCTTTTTTTTCATAAGTAGAAGGAGTACACTCTAAAATAATGATAAAAAGTATAGCATAATAGCCTACTCTTATGACCTCATTTGCCTTAAATACTTCCTTAGAGGTCCCATATTCAAATATAGTCACACTGAGGTTACAGCTTCAACATATGAATTTTGGGAGGAACCAAACATTCAGTCCACAACAGGGAGTTTACCTCATGTTTGACTGATATCTCCTCTTGGCAGTTTCTGTCACCTTTCTGTTGCTGAGTATGGGCTGGAGAAGTGAAGTTAGTGGAGATAGTAGAGATGAAAACCAGGGAATATTTTCTGTGGCCTAAGTAAACACATTAAAACTGCTAAAATAATGGTTGAGTTTCTCCCATCACTGGCGTCTTAAGTCCCAGGTGCTCAAGGACTTCTCTCACTCTTACAGTATTGCTATGGTCTGTACTCCAATCATGGCAGCATAGTCAGACTCAAGTATAATAGAGATCACCCAGGAAACTGCTAAACTATTTTTTTGCCCAAATGTCAGTTTTCTTTTCTTTCCTTGCCTTGTAAAACTAAGTTTTGTCACAATTATCAATACACCTGAAAGAAGAGAAAAGTCTGTTTTCCCCATCAACTATATTCTTTTCTCTCTTCTATTCATTTTGGCAAGCGTCCTGACATATTCAAAAGGAGAATATAATAAACTTGAGGCTGAAAAAAGAAACTAAGGAAAATGGCAGGAAGGAAGTTTTACATTAAGTAGGAAAAAATGACCTTTATATGTGTGTGTGTGTGTATGTATGTATGTATATATTTGTGTGTGTATATATATATGTATATGTGTATATATATATATTTTTTTTTTCTGTAGTTTTTCTGTCTTTATATATGCTGAGCTCCCTAGTGTGTATAACTTCCATAGGAACGCAAGTTCAATTAAAATGATTGCTGTTTCTATATGAATAGTATGGTTTAGGAATAGAAGCTTTTTAAAAGAAAAATACATTTGAAGTGATTTTTTTAAAACTTAATCTTTATTTTTTGGTGAAAGCCAACAAATGAGCACCACTAAAAATCAAAACAAAACAACAAAATAGTCAAAATGCAAAACAAATGAAAATTCGAAACCACAACCCCCATCCCAAATAAGAACATCATCAACAACAGCATCACCAACAGACAATAAACATCACAAATAAACATAGATTACAAAACATCTAATTATGATCTTAGCTTTTAGAAGCAGGAACTTAGAAGAAGCTATAGAGATAGGGAACTGGAGCTTCTCTTTGAGATCCTACAATGGAGAACAGTTGTGAAGAAATTGGACTAGAGTAAAGGAAAATTGACTAAAATATTAATTAGTGAGGCGTGATTATGTAGACTAAGAAATTTGGGTTATTCAGCATGCAAAGGCCTACAGTGAATTTATAGATTATAAAAGAAATTCAAACCAGCTGTCTTTAATTTATATTACAGAACAACATAAAAATAAACAAAATTTAATAAGTAAAAAATGCCAAATATATCAGGTCCTTACTGCATGCTAGGTACTGTGTTAGGCACTATAAACAAATTATCTACTTTAATCATCACAATAATTCTATGAGTTAGATATTTTTTGCTACCCTTATTTATTAAATGTGGAAATTTGAGTTTGAGAGAAGTTAATAAGCTTATGGAAAGCTACAAATGTAGGCATACTATTGAGATTCTGTGGGTTTGATTCCAGACCACTAAAATAAAGCCAATATTGAATACAGTGAGTAACACATTTTTTTGTTTTCTAATAATGTAGTCTATTAACTGTGCAATAGCATTATGTCTAAAAAAATTCCCCAATATGCATGCCTTAGTTAAAAATACTTCATTGCTAAAAAATACTTAATAATCATCTGAGCCTTCAGCAAGTAATAAGTTTTTTGCTAGTGGAGGGTCTTGCCTTGATGTTGATGGCTGCTGGTGGTTGTTGAAGGCTGGGGTGTGGTTGCAGTTTCTTAAAACAAAAATGAAGTTTGCTATATTAATTGACTCTTTGTTTCATGAAAGATTTCTCTGTAGCATGCAATGCTGTTTGATAGCATTTTACCCACAGTATAACATCTTTCAAAAATGGAGTCAGTCTTCTCAAACCGTGCTGCTCATTTATCAACTAAGTTTATGTAATATTCTAAACACTTTGTTGTCATTTCAACAATGTTCACAGCATCTTCACCAGGAGTAGGTTTTATCTTATGAAACCACTTTCTTTTCTCATCCATAGGAAGCAACTTCTCATCTGTTAACGTTTTATCATGAGATTGTAGCAATTCAATCACATCTTCAGGCTCTGCTTCTAATTCTAGTTGTCTTATTATTTCTACCCAAAATGCAGTTACTATTTGCACTGAAGTTTTGAACCATTCAAAGTTAGCCATGAGGGTTGGAATCAACTTCTTCCAAACTTTTGTTAATGTTGATATTTTGACCTTCTCCCCTGAATCATGAATGTTCTTAATGGCATCGATAATGGCAAATCCTTTCCAAGTTTTCAGTTTGTTTTGCTGAGATCCCTCAGAGGAATCACTATCTATAATAGTGTTAGCTTTACAAAATGTGTTTCTTGAATAATAAGATTTGAAAGTTGAAATTATTCTTTCATCTGTGTGCTGCAGAATGGATGTTGTGTTAGCAGGCATGGAAACAACATTAATTTCCCTATATATCTCCATCAGGACTCTTGGGTGACTAGGCGCATTGCCAATGAGGAGTAATATTTTGAAAAGAATCTTTTTTTTTCCTGAGCATGGTGGGCTTAAAATAGTCAGTAAACTATTCTGTAAGCAGATCTGCTGTCATCCAGGCTTTGCTGTTCCACTTGTAGAGCACAGGCAGAGCACAATTCTTAAGGGCCCTATAATTTTTGAAATGATAAATGAGTATTGGCTTCAATTTAAAGTCACTAGCTGTATTAGCCCCTAAGAAGAGAATCAGCCTGTCCTTTGAAGTTTGGAGGCCAGGCATTGACTTCTCCCCTCTAATTATGAACGTCCTAGATGGTATCTTCTAATGTAAAGCTCTCTAAATTGAAACTCTGTTGTTTAATCTAGTTAACTTCATCAATTATCTTAGCTAGATCTTCTGGATAACTTGCCATAGCTTCTCCATCAGCACTTGTTGCTTCACCTTGTACTTTTATATTATGGAGATAGCATCTTTCCTTAAACCTTGAGAATTAACATCTGCTAGTTTCCAACTTTTCTTCTACAGCTTCCTCACCTCTCAGCCTTCCTAGAATTGAAGAGGTTTAGGCCTTAGTCTGGATTAGGCTTTGGCTTGAGAGAATGTTGTGGCTGATTTGATCTTCTATGTAGACCACTAAAACTTTCTTTATACCGCTAGTAAGGCTGTTTTACTTTCTTATCATTCATGTGTTACTGGAATAGCCCTTTTAATTTTCTTTTCACTTATATCTTGGCTAACTGGCACAAGGGGTAGCTTTAGGCCTGTCTTGGCTTTGAACATGCCTTTCTCATTACCCTTAATTATTTCTAGCTTTTGAGAGTGAGAAATGTGTGACCTTTCACATGAACACTTAAAGGCTATTGTAGAGTTATTAATTGGCCTAATTTCAATACTATTGTTTTTCAGGGAATGGGGCGACCAAGTAGAGGATGACAGTTGTGGAAATAGCTGGTGACTGCAACCATCAGAACACATGCAACATTTATCAATTAATTTTACTTTCTTATGTGAACATGGTTTGTGGTACCCCAAAACAGTTACAACAGCAACATCAAAGTTCACTGGTCACAGCTCATTATAACAGATAAAATAATTGTGAAAAATTTGAAATATTTGGAGAATTATCAAAATATGACATAGTTAGCACATGCTGTTGTAAAAATGGAATGAATATACCTGCTTGACACAGGGTTGCCACAAATCTTCAATTTGTAAAAAATAAGTATCTTCAAAGTGAAATAAAGTGAAGTGTGATAAAAGAAAGTATACCTGTAGCAGCAAGTAGTGGAACCAGGATCAAGATCAGAAGTATGTAAAGAGTGGGAGGAAGGATTTTCCAGGCAGAAGAAACAGAAAGTGTTAAGGCTTCAAGGTCAAATGAAGTTTGGTGTGTTTGTAGATTTGAAATAAAGCCAGTGTGGTTGGTGTTTAATAATGAGCATGATGAACTAATCGGGACTAGATAAGTGAGACTTTTTTAATGCCAAGTAAAGAAATTTTTTTAATCTTAAGGGTTATTAAAAAGCTTTTAAGCAGAACAGTGGTATGAGGCAGTTTAATATTTTAAAATCACTGTAGCTGCTATGGATTGGGGATGAGGAGGGTAGCAGTTACTGAGTGAATAGTGAAATCAGTTATAACTATTGCAGTCATATGGGTAAGAGATGATGATGACTTGGTCTGGTGGTGGAGATGGAGATAAATGGATATATTTAAGATATGTTTTTAAGTAGTATTTATGAAACTTCATGATGGTTTGGATGTGGGTTAGTGGTAGAAAGGTTGAAGAAGTTATCAAGGATAGCCAGTAGACTTTTGGCAAGAATAACTAAGTTAATGGATGTGTCATTTGTAGATATGGGTTAGATTGGAAAATAAGTTCTGAGATGCCTGTGAGAGGTACAGGTAGAGATATCATGTAGGTAGTTGGATATATAGATTTGGAACTGAAAAGATAATTTCGAGTTGGTTATATACATTTGGGAGTTGTTGGAATATAAATAATATTTAAAGCCATGTAATCGGTCAAGATTTCCCAGAAAGAGAATGTACAATGATGTGAGGATTAGAAACAAGCTTTGAGCTATACCAATTTTTAGAAATATGGAGGAATAGCAGGCAAATGAGTCACAAAAAGAAAAGCCAGAAGGGTAAGAGGAAAATAAAGAGATTATGAAGTTATTGAGGCCAAGGAAAGAAAAAAAAGGAAAGAGAATTCAATTCCATTGAAAACTTCTGAGAAACCAAATATAATGAGACTCACTAGAAAATTGTACATACATTTGATTCTTGTAAGCTAGTTTCAATTTAGTTATGGAAGTGAAAGCCATATTGTAATATATTGAAGAGTGAATTGATAGTTCCAAAATGGAAGCATAGAAGCAAGATGGCTTCACTCTCCCCAATAGACAAAGAAAAACAAACATCTGGCATTGAGATTAACACAATAAATAGCCCAGAACTCAAGTATGAGGATGAGTAGTTCTGAGGGCCACAGAGAAGTGAAAAAATTTCAAGTACACAGTGTGAGAACTGGACTTTTATATCCATCATGCCCCCAATCTACCCAGCACCAAGTGTGTCAAAAATTCTTCTCCCAACTCATGGTTTCTACACTGGAAAAAATTATATTAAGGTGGAAAACCAGCTTCCTCAACATCTTGGCTTCTTTGGCAGGAAACCTGTCACTGACTCAACCCAAGGGAAGCATTAGAAGTGCCTGGAAGGAGAAATATTCTTCTCTGAGACAAAAGGAGGAGACAGAAACACTATCCTGAGCTCTGGAAACTCTGCTTTGTATCTTGGCCAAAGGAGACACCAGATCAGAGTGGCTGTTCAGCAGCACCATACTGTAGGAGGTTTTTTTTCCCCACTAGCACTCTAGTGGTTTACTAGGACCAAAGCAAACCTATGCTTAATGAGCCATATATTGCCAAAAAAGGAGGCAATAACCTACTAGAAAAAGGGAAAAGTAATCAGCAGGTAAATTACAAGGAATCTCTAACAAAACATATGCAATTAAAACCCAAACAAGCCACTGGAATGAATAACTGATCTTTCATAGTTATTGAAAGCCTGTGTGGATGACACAGGCTTACATCCATAAGACACAACAATAAACAGGGAACCATGACTTCCTCAAATGGACAAAGGAATGAATTAGTGACTGACCCTAACAAGAGGGTGACATATGAACTCATCAAGAATTCAAAATATCAATTTTAAGAAAACTCAGTTATCACCAAGATAACACAGAAAAGCAATTCAGAAATTTATCAGAGAAATTTAACAAAGGGATTAAAATAATAAAAAAACTAGAAATCTTGTAAATAATATGTATATTTGCTGAACTAAAAGATTCATTTGTGACTTTGAACAGCAGAATGGATCAAACAAAGCAAAGAATCAGTGAGCTTGAAGATAGGCTAATTAAAATTATACAGTCAGAGGAGAAAAAAGAATAAAAAGGAGCAAAGATGAACACATAGAAATTTACTTCAAAAGACCAAATTTAAGAATTATTGATATTCAAGAAGGATTTGAGCAAGAACAAGGGGTAGACAGCTTATTGAAAGAAATAATAACAGAAAACTTTTCAAAACTTGAGAAAGAGATAAATATACCGGTGCAGGAAGGTCAGAGAACACCAATCAGATTTGACTTACATAAGATTACCTCAAGGGATAATTATCAGACTCTCAAAGGTCAAGGACAAAGAGAAGATCCTAAAAGCAGCAAGAGAAAAGAAGCAAATAATGTATAAAGGAGCTCCAATTAGTCTGGTAACAGACTTCTCAGTGGAAATCACACTGGCCAGGAGGAAGTGGGATGATATTTTCAAAGTAATGAAAGAAAAGAAACACTACTATCCAAGAATACTGTATCTAGCAAAGCTATCATTTAAATATAAAGGAGAGATGAAGTCTTTCCCAAACAAACAAAAGATGAGAGAATTTACCACTAACAGACCAGTCTTACAAGAAATGCTAAGTGGAGTTCTTCAATCTGAAAGAAAAAACACTAATATGCAAAAAGAAAAAAAGTTAAGGTATAAAACCCATTGGTAAAATTAAATACATGTCAAACCTAGAATACTCCAATACTGTAATTGTAGTGTACAGTCCACTTAGAACTGCGATATGTAGCCCTAAAGATAAATCTATCCAAAACAATAATAGCTAAATCAATCTGTTAAGAGATAGGCAATATAAAATATGTAACTTGAGACAACATAAAGTCAGAATGTAGGAGGGATGGAGTAAAAGTATAGAATTTTTTTTCATTTTTTAAATTTCTATTTATTTCATTCTTTGTGATCTAGGATAAGTTGTCATCTCTTTAAAATAATTTGTTATATCTGTAAATCTTGTGATAAGCACAATGCAAAAGCTTATAATAGATTCACACAAAATAAGGAACAATGAATTAAATCATACTGCCAGACAAAATAACTTAACCATGAAGGAAGACAGTAAAAAAGAAAGACAAGAAGAGAGGACTTACAAAACAACCAGGCAACAAGAAACAAAAAGGCAGTAGTAAGTCCTTACTTAGCAATAATAACACTGAATGTAAATGGAATCAATTCTCCAATCAAAAGACATAGAGTGGCTGAATGGATAAAGAAACAAGACCTATTTATACGCTACCTACAAGAAACCTACTTCCAAATTGGAAAGGAAGAAGTCAAATTAATTTTGATCACAGATGACATAATCTTATATTTAGAAAATCCCAAAGACTCTACCAAAAAACTGTTAGAATTGATCAATGAACTCAGTAAAGTTGCAGGATACAAATTCAGTATACAAAAATTAATAGTCTTCATATGCACCAACAGTGAACAATCTGAAAAAGAAATCAAGAAAACAATCCCATATATAATAGCTATGAAGAATTAAAAAATCTAGTAATCAATTTAACCAAAGGAGTGAGATATCTATACAAGGAAAACTAAAACATTGATGAAAGAAATTAAACAGGACACAAAAAATGGAAAGATATTCCATGCTTAAGGACTGGAAGAATTAATATTGTTAAAATGACAATACTACCCAAAACAATTTATAGATTCAATGTAATCTCTATCAAAATACAAGTAACATTTTTTACAGAAATAGAAAATCCTAAAATTCATATGGAACTGCAAAAGACCCTGAATAGTCAAAGAAATCTTGAGCAAAAGAATAGAGCTGGTAGCCTCATGCTACCTGACTTCAAAATATACATGGCCAGCAAACATATAAAAAAGTCCTCAGAATTGCTAATCATCAGGGATGTAAATCAAAACCACAATGAGATATCACTTAACTCCAGTGAGAATGGCTTTTATCAAAAAGTTCCAAAACAACAAATACATGGGTGCGGAGAGATAGGAACACTCTTACACTACTGGTGAGACTGAAAATTAGTACAACCTCTATGGGAAGTAATATGGAGATATCTTAAAAAACTAAAAACTAGGCACCTACCCAAGGGGGAAAAAGTCATTTTATAATAAAGACATCTGCACTTAAATGTTTGTGGCAGCACAATTCATAATTGCAAAGATGTGGAAACAACGCAAGTACCATCAATACATGAGTGGATTAATAAAATGTGGTATATGAATACCATGCAGCACTAACCATAAAAAGCAATGGTGAACTAGCACCTCTTGCATTATACTGGTTTGAGCTACAGCCCATTCTTTGAAGTGAAGTATCACAAGAATGGAAAAACAAGCACCACATGTAATCACCATCAAATTGGTACTAACTGATCAATACTTAGGTGCACACATGGAAGTAATGTTCATTGGGTGCCAGGCAGGTGGGCGGGATGGGTAAATTCTTAATTAATGAGTGTGGGGCACACTGTCTAGGGGATCAGCATACTTATAGCTCTGGCTTGGGTGATGCAAAGACAATATATGTAACCAAAATGTTTGTACCCCTATAATAGTCTGAAATTAAAAAATATATATATACACACACACACATATATATATACACACACACTACAAAGTAACCAAATCAGCATGGTACTGGCATAAAAACAGACACATAGATAAATGACATAGAATGAGAACCCAGATATAAATCCATGTATTTACAGCAAACTCATTTTTGACAAAGGTGCCAAGAACATACAATGGGGAAAGGACAGTCAAAAATCAAATACAAAAATGAAATCAAAATGGATTAAAGATTTAAATCTAATTTCTGATACTATAAAACTGCTAGAGGAAAACATAGGGGAAACACTTCATGACATTAGTCTAGACAAAATTTTTTTATTTGAGACCTCCAAAGCACAGACGACCAAAACAAAAATAGACAAATGGAATTACATGAAGCTGAAGAACTTCTGTAGAGCAAAGAAAACAATCAACAAAGTGAAGAGACAACTCACAGAATGGGAGAAGATACTTGCAAACTATTTGTCTGACAAGGGATTGATGACCAGAATATACAAGCAGCTTAAATAATTAAATAGCAAAGAAAAAATCCAACTTAAAAATAGACAAAAGATCTGAATATACATTTTTCAAAAGAAGACTTAAAAATGGCCAGCAGGTGTATGAAAAAATGCTCAACATCACTAATCATCAGAGAAATGCAAATCAAAACTACAATGAGATATCATCTCATCTCAGTTAAAATGGCTTTTATCAATAAGATGAAATAGTGGATGCTGGTGAGGATATGGAGAAAAGGAAACCCTCATACACAGTGAGTGGGAATGTAAATTATTACAGCCACTATAGAAAATAGTATGTAGGTTCATAAACTCAAAATATTGAAAATAGAACTACCATATATTTCAGCAATTTCACTACTGGATATGTGTCCAAAAGAAAGGAAATCGAATATATTGAAAAGATATCTGTACTTTCATATTTACTGCAGCACTATTCACAATAGCCAAAATATGGAATTAAACTAAATGCCCACGAGTGGATGAATGGATAAAGGAAATGTATCTATATCTATATCTATCTGTCTATTTGCATAGTAGAATATTATTCAGCCATAAAAAAGAATAAAGTCTTGTCATTTGCAGCAACATGGATGGAACTGGAGGTCATTATGTTAAATGAAACAAGCCAAGCATGTTCTCACTGATATGTAGGAGCTAAAAAAGTGGATCTCATGAAGATAGAGAGTAGACTGGTAGTTACCGGAGGCCAGGAAGGTTAACAGGGAGGAAAGAATTAAGAGAGTTTGATTGAATTAAGACCTGGTGTTTGATAGATCAGTAGAGTGACTATATTTTACGATAATCTATTGTATATTTCAAAATAACTAGAAAAGAATGATTTTAATGTATTTAGTATAAAGAAATGACAAATATTTAAGATTATGGACATCCCAATTACACTGATTTGATCTTTATAAATAATATGAGTATATTAAGTTATCACATTTACCACCAGATATGTAAATCTATTATGTATCAATAAAAAATTTACAACAGTGAATTACATTCCATTACCAGCAAAATTACATATAAGATGTCCTGAAAAAACCCCTAAATGTAAGACACCTAAAAATACTTGGTAGAATAGCAACAACAATTTTAATTTCCTAAGTGAGCTCATAAGTAAGTAAGGGAAATCCCTGAGGGCCAGAAAAGAAAACAAATTGGAAACAGTGTCAGTAGGTGGTCGCTGGTATCATTGCTGTCCAGAAGGCATTTGCTGATTATGGTAATCCTGTTTTAATGACCACAACAGTGCAAGAGAAAAAGCTCTGTATCCACACAGGTAGGAAGGTATTTCTTAGAACCCACATAAAACTATTGTTTTAACTCTATGATTAATAAAAGGATAGAGGTGAAAAAAATATATCTCCTTGTCAAATAAAGAAGATAACAAGGCAACTTGGTACCAAGGTATTGTGGCCCAGGCTCTGAGTAGAGAACAAAAGAAATATCTGCTTTTGAAAATTGATAACCATAAGGGCCTGTCTCACATAAGTTTCAAGCTAAAATTTATGTCATTTTTGTGGTCTGAGCAATCTAGAGCTCAGAAAAAACTTTTAAATAGTTCTAGTTTGATAGCACTCTTGGGAAATTGGCAGAAACAAATGCAGATCATTTTTCACTGAATGTAGCTTGAATCCAGGCCTCATAGAGTTCCCTCAATAAAAACTTTATTAAAATATGAATTGAGAAACCAGACTACAAAATACATAAGAAATAAGTCACCATAAATGAAATTCAGCAGAAAGTATTCCTGAACACTTCAGATAATGTGTAAAATGTTTACTTTTTTCTTTCTTGGAATTTAGACTTTGAGACAGCAAAATGTTTAAATAAAGGATGGACTCTCTAAGTATAAGAACAAAACAAGATACAATTAAAAAGAGGCAGATTTAGGAAATAAAAATATAAAATAGAACTTCTAAAAATGAAAATTACAGTGATGAAATAAAAAGGTTGATGATTTAAACAAAGACTAAAGAAAACTTAAAATTAATGAAATAAAAGATGTATTAATAATTAACAGAAGTTATCCAGAGAGACAAAGAGATGAAAAACATGAAAGAGAAGATAAGAGACATGGAAGTTAGAATGAGAAGGTCTGACATACCTCATTGGAGTTCCAGAAAAGGCTAGAATTAATATGGCAAAAGCAAGTTGTAAGTCCTATATGAAATTTATCCAGAATTGATGAAAGACATAATTCCCTATTTCAGGAAGCACAGAAAATTCCAACCAAGTGAAATAAATGTATTAGAAAAGAAGAAAGAATGGAATTTAATGAGCCAAGTATTCAATTTAAGGAGTTAGAAAAAGGATAGAATAAACTCAATAAAATTGAAAAAATCAGATAATAAACTAGAGAAGATATTGATCAAGCAAACAAACACAGAGGAAAGAGACTCTATAATGACTAAATATTTTCTCTGATAAAATTAAGGTAAATAGCTTCTGGCATATTTGATTTAAAAAGAGAGAGAGAGCATCAGAGAGAAGCACAGCTTAAGCACAATTAGGAATGAAATATAGAACTACTTTAAATGTACGTGTTTTATAGGCTCAAAGGAAAGCAAGGAGCAAGACTGTGTATAAATGGTTTAGTGTGGATGTGGAAATGGATCTATGGTCCTGTTTCCTTGGAAGCAATAAAGTTAAGATAGATTTAGAATATTGTGTCCTCAAACGCTTATCTGAAGCAATTTGGGTCCTAAATAGAGGTTGCTTCTCTCTGTCAAAGTGACTTAGAATCTCCAGGCAAGAGTGAGATATTTTATTCTTACTGATATAATTTCAGAAGCAATGTCACTGATTGTCTATGATTTTATAAACATAGTTTCTCAGTAAGAAAGTATTACAGTAGTCACTCAAAGGAAGGGGTTATTATGACACTTTACAGCTGCAACATGTCCTTGGAGAAATATTGTTTCTTGCTAATTTTGCAGCTGGCTTTATCTGTGCCTATTATCCCAGTCTGATAAATGACAAGACAGATTTTTGGTATCTGAATTCATTTTTACTTTCTCACCCAAATTTGGTCTCAGGGTCTCTGCTCATTATATGAAAATTTAAGGAGAATTGAGGAAATTCAATAGGACTGAGTATAGTGTTTTTGAAAAGGGATAGTTTCCAGGAATTAGTAAATTTAATGTTGTCCCTTAGCAATAATCTAGTTTAGATTAGAAATTGATATCTTTTACTTAAAAAGGAAGGGATCATTTAAAAAACAAAGCCTCAAGTTATATTGTAAGGAATTGATTTTAGAATCATCAGGCATGTGTGGCTTTGGGCAATTTGTTTAATAGCTCTGTGCTTTAAATCCCTCATCTGTAGATTAGAGTCAATATACACATTCCATAGAGTTATGTAAGGATAATATATGGAAATCATCTGTGGTTTCTTCCATTTTTGTTTATCATCAAATATTATTGTTAATATTTTTGTTAATCATCAAATATTATTGAATGCCCACTGGAAAAAAAATGAAAATAAAAGCTATATACCACTTTTCCAGGAATATGTCTCTTTTTAAAATGAGGTGTGTCTATTCTGGTTAATGTTCTGAATCCTGAGAGTCCTGTCACAGTGGGCTTTGTTGTGGCTCTTCTCCAGTGTTATGTCTTCTCCTGGATTAAAACAGTCTAAATCTTCTCAGAACACATCTAGAGTCTATTTCTTCCTGTATCCCTGTAACTGTTTCTCTCTGCTGTCCCAAACATTCCACCTTAAATCTCTTAACCATTCCCCTTTGAAGATTAGTATCTATCCTGCTTTCAAGATACTAAGTTCCTCAACAACATATGCTGTTTAATACCTACCAGGTACATAGTTTCTGGGGAAATTTGTAGAGGTTGGTCTACCATTATTTTAGTGTTCTTTTATTCCCTGGATTTATATTGTTTTATCTGTTCATTTTTCCTTTCTTTATTTTGTTTCTGTTTTTAATGTTTTAAAATCTACCTCCTAGTCCTTTTTATCCTTATAGTTTCATTTTGTTTTTAACTTCATAGCCCTTCAATCTTCTTCTCAATCTGTTTCTATTTATTTTCACTATATTTTATTGTTAAAATTTTATTATTTATTACATTTAATATTTTATTTTTGGAAATTTATTTCATTGGTTTCTAATCTTTCAATCTATTTTAGGTTAAATCTGATTTATTCTATTTTTTATTTTCTGTCTCCTTATTTAAACATTTTTTATTTCTTTTATTTAATCAAAAACTCTCACATCTAGTTCTTATTTTATTTATCTTGCCAACATGATTTTTTGAATTTATTTTCACTTTATTCTAGTTCACTGTTTTTCCTAAATATTGATTTTCTATAAATTATTTACTTTTTATTCTCTTTTTATATTTTATTTTACTCTGTGATTTGTTTACCTGCTAAGTATCATGAAACATGGGTTTAGGATGATACGAAGGAAAAACTATATATAAAGAAGAGCTGCTTTTCTCCTGGTGGTCTCTGTTGTTGGTCCCCTAGCTCCCTTTAACAGGCATTTCATCACTTTCAAGAAGTTCCAGACTGGACATGGTGGCTCATGCCTATAATTCCAGCACTTTGGGAGGTCAAGGTGAGAGGAATCCTTGAGGCCAGGAGTTTGAGACAAGCCTCATCAATATAAAAAGACCCCATCTCTACAAAGGAATAAAATAATAATTAAAAAAAGGACTTCTAAGAAGTACTACTCTAGGTGACTCATAAGACTCCTGTTGACTTACCATATTCAGGGATTTGCTTTACTCATAGCAGAAATTATTCTTTCTGTGCATAAAGTACACTTGCTTTAATGTAACAGTGCTACTTTCTGACATCCCACATACTCTGGACCTCTCTCTGGGAACTACATTGTTAACACACATTTATACACACGCACATATGCATGATATATATAACCATTCGATTTTGAAGAAACTGCCAATGCCATGCTCTAATCCAGAGGGGAGATGGTAGGCGGGAGGAGATTTTCTAGAAAAAGAGATGTGATTTTCTGGAGAAGATCTCTGGTCTAATCTTCATGAGAAAGGTGGTGGAAAGGAACATAGCAGCTACTTGTTACAGGAGTCTGGCTTTGATTTTTATATAAATATGCTTCTAATACACTTAATAGAAAGTATGGCATACTGCTTTTCTCAGCAAGAAGTGCACTTGCTAGAACGATTGATGAACTCCATGTTGCCAGATCTATTAATAATATATACTTTTTGATCCTCACCTAACTTGATCTCTAAGAAACATTCACAAGGTTGAAAACTTCCTGTTTCTTCAAACACTTCTCTTGATTTGCGGTATAACACATTTCCCCAAATTTCCTCTTTATATGACTCTTCTCCGTCTGGGAAGATTTCTATTCTTCTACTCTGTTTCTAAATATTGATGATTATTTGCCATTGGTACTCTTTCTCTGGACTCTCTCCCCAGCTGGTTGTGTATGTTTTCATGAGTTATAATTTTGTCTCTATAGCCTGATGCCTCCCCAGATTTTATTTGTAGCCAAACCTCTCCTCTGAATTTATTCATTCATTCATTCAACAGAATTTCTTTTTTATTTCAGCATATTATGGAGGTACAAATGTTAAGGTTACGTATATAGCCCTCACTCCCCCTCCCCCTTCGAGTCAGAGCTTCAAACCTGTCCATCCCCCAGATGGTATGCATCACACTCTTTATGTATGTATATACCCATCCCCTCCTCCTCCCACCTGCCCGACACCTGATAAATGTTATTCCTATATGTCCACTTAGGTGTTCATCAGTGAAACCAATTTGCTGGTGAGTACATGTGGTGCTTATTTTTCCATTCTTGGGATACTTCAGTTAGTAGAATGGGTTCCAGCTCTATCCAGGAAAACACTAGAGGTGCTATATCACCGTTGTTTCTTGTAGCTGAATAGTACTCCATGGTATACATATACGACATTTTATTAATCCACTCATGTATTGATGAGCACTTGGGTTGTTTCCACATCTTTGCAATTGTGAATTGTGCTGCTGTAAACATTTGAGTGCAGGTGTCTTTTTTATAGAGTGTCTTTTGTTCTTTTGGGTAGATGCCTAGTAATGGGATTGATGGATCAAATAGTAGATTCACTTGTATCACTTTAAGTTATCTCCATATTGCATTCCACAGAGGTTGAACTAGTTTGCAGTCCCACCAGCAATGTAGGAGTGTTTCTATCTCTCCACATCCACGCCAACATTTATTGTTTTGGGACTTGTTAATAAGGGCTATTCTCGCTGGAGATAAGTAATATCTCATTGTGGTTTTGATTTGCATTTCCTCAACAGAAAATTTTTGAACACCTCGATGTATGTGATGGTCAGGCACTATTCTCAGTACAGTGAACAACACACATATGTGAAATTTCTCTTAGAACTTGCATCTAGTGGGTAAAGAGAGACAATAAACTAATGAATAACTAATATATATAGAATGTCAGATGGTGAAAAATGCTATAAACAATAAAGCAGAGAAGGGGAGGAAATAGTACAAGGAAGAAAGGAGCATCACAATTTAAAATAGGATGGTTTGGGAAAATCTCACTGAAAAGGTAACCTTGTAATGAAGACCTCAAAGAGGGGAGGCAGAAAGCAAATGAATATCTGGGAGAAGAGTTTTCCTATCAAAGAAAATACCAAATGCAAAAGCCTTAAGGTGGTGGGTTATTCCTAGTCACCTCTTTAGCCAATAGATTTGGATCTGAAAATTGGCTTAGATCTGGGAACTGAGCAAGAGATTGTGACTTTTTATTGGGGAGTCTCCTGTTTCTTTTTTCTTGCTTTTTGTGATTATGGATATTTAGCAGCACCCTTATTGGCTGCCCCTCTATTTTGCCCCAAAGGACATCATGCTCTCTTAACAACCTCCAAAGTCCTTGTGTGTCAATTCCCCTTGGTTGTTTATCTAACATTGCCAGTCATAATAATAATAATAATTGTAGCCTTCTGGCCTCTGAAAGTTAAATGTTACCACTTTGCTAACTCTGTGACTATTCTCCTTTCATCATCCCTGGCCCACAAAGAAGAGCCACTACTGAATTTCTTATTAATGTTGGTGCCCCTCTTACTAGTACATTCTTAACGTCCTTGGTGAATGATGTGTTCTCTGGGCATTCTTATGGAACATAATCGTGGGTCCTCTGGCTTTTTGGATTTTAATCATTCCAGTGCACCCACTTCCCTCAACCTCTTTGTTCCTGCCTCTACCACCTGCCAGGGAAACATTGGCATTTCCATTTTACTGAGGGTTTCAGGCTTCTAAGAGCCAACCCAACAAAAAGTTTGCCCCGTCCCTGGAGGTCTAGGTTAAGGTGTTAAATCCCATGTCTGAGTGTCTTTAAATCCACACATTATTACTTGTTTACTCTGATGTTCCAGCCTGCTTATTAACCACTATGAAAATCTAATCCCAGGTATATTTTCTTGGCTCCTGACATTACATGCCAGATAGTTTTTGTAATTCTTTAGGTGTATAGTCTCTTTCTTCTCTTGCTGGGTTCAGCAAGACATCAACTAGGTTATGCTGGTATTTAACCCTAGTTATTGGTCTGGAATCCAGGAGAAGAGGTGGGGACAGCTCTTGAGGTAGGGTGGGGCCACCTGTTGTCTTGTGGAGGAGCAGCTTCATCCATATTTCACTGGCCACAATTCAGTCATCTGGTTGTACGTAACTCCAAAGGATGGTTAATAATGAAATCTAACTCTGTTTGAAGAAGCAGAGGTAACAGGTTTGGTGAGCATGTTAGCCAATTTCTGCCAAAATGTCCCTTCTCTAGGTTTTAAAAGGACATATTATCCCAGAAAGAAATAAGTCTTTTTCAGCTCTTTACATACTTCCTTTTAGCCATATAGCAATGCCTTTGGAATTAGCGTTTTTCTTGCTCAGCTATAGCTGCAAATATTTGGTCAAAGATACCTCCTACCAGTGATTGAATGCCCACCCCTATTCACTCCATTTGAGTATATATTTTTCCAGTTTATATTTTTCAATTGTTTGAATTTTTGTTTCATTTCTTTTGTGTTTCCGAAATATTTTCATCCTGGTAACTTTTAAGTTGGAATACAAATTTTTCCACTGTAAAAAAATTTGAGGTATTAAGTGGATGAAGTAAAACCATTGAACATAAGATAAATATCATATAATGAGAGATAAGTTCTTGAAAAGTTGGTTCCCAGTAAATCACATTTTGCCATTAATACATATTTAAAATTTGGAAATTTGATACAGTGGTAAAAACAAAGTAGAGGAGCTCAGTGAGAAAATACAAAGAACTAGAAGAGGTTATAGATTTGAGTTATATCTTGTAAACACACTCTTGAAATAATTAGGGCATCCTTTGTTGTTCTTGTAATTATTCACATACAAAGGAGCAGCTTGATAAAAGACGAAACAGAGAAATCATTAGTTATGAACATCTCCCTTCAAAATGCAGTAAGGCATAATTTAGCAGGTAACGAACCTCATTTCTTATCAAAAATCATTTTAGGAAAAAATATTCCCTCATTTACAGAATTCTGCTTTATTTTAATCATTTGACAGTTAAATATGGTTTGCATCATCAATGAGCATTTCTATGAAAGGGAGCAATATTTTAATTTTCATTTAACATGTGAAAAAATGGAAGTATTGAGAAACTGTGTAGCACATTTAAGGGTCACACAAGTCTGGATTGAAATTCTAATTGATTGCTTACAGATTTGCTATTTTCACATATTACAGAGAAAATGTAATCATAGAATATTAATGTTAGAAGTGATCTTAAGGAGGATCTGCCTTTTATAATTGAAGAAATAAGGCTCCGGGAGACTAAGTGATGACTTTTACACAGCTAGTTTACCCATTTAACACATGGGTATGTTTTATGTTCTCCATAACAAGTATTATTAATATTTTCTAGTTATTGTGATAAATTCTAAATTAACAACAATGAATTCTGTCCCAAAGGACTCTTAGTCTAATGGAGGAGATTGACACCTTTTTGTTTTTTTTTTTTATAGATGTGAGAATTTTATTGACAATGAAGCAAATTGCAAAAAGACTTTCATACAGTGATATTACAAAACTACAATGTAAAAGCCCAAGAAATATCTCAACCCTAGTTTCCCCTGACAACTTCCAGAGTCAAAAACTCTCCCCTTGGGACAGGCCAGGGCTTCAGAGATACAGATCCCAGGAATCACCCAAAAACCTCCCAGTAGAGGCGTTTGGACTCTAATTACAGAATAGGCGGAATCTCTCTCCACCTGGTTTCTCACCCCAAGTCACTGTCTTCAGAGGAGGAGGAAAGCCAAAGGTCCTCATACAGGATACTCAGTGGGACTTGGGCACAGTGACCCTCAGACATCTCTGGGATGTGAGGGCTCTGAGCAGGAGGGCCTGGCTTCTCAGGAAGGAGGCAGGAAGGAGATGTCAGGAGCCTGGAGCTCCACTGTCCATTGTCCAGTCTCCTGAAGGTCATCTTGAGGGGCTGACCTGGAGCAGGGCTGGGTGACAGGAGACGGGGCTCCATGCAGGTCTGGACAGGGCTCAGGAGATTTCTGCCCTGTGGAGGCTGCAGGTCACTGCTGGGCACCTAGGCTGAATTCTTCCTGGTCCATTGAGGAGACACTTTGGATTCAAGTCCAACTTCTTTTGGTGATGGCATGTCAGCCTGCAGAGGACAAAACTCCAGCCTCTGAGTATTCTTCTGAGGGGTCTCTAAGGGGCTTCATCTGGGTTTCTTTTGGGGACGCTGGCAAGTCTCGATGGGTGTCTCAGCATATCTCTTGCGCTGTGCCCTGATGCTGAGATTGAAGTCCTGGCTTGAGCTCCATATGGCAGGTGGTGGGCAGGGCTGTGAGATCATAGCAGGACACTTGGCCCCTGCCTGGGGCTTGAGGACATCTCCCAGGACAGGGGTTGTGGAGGCAGCCTGGGGAGCTCCAAGAGAGCAACGGTCACCCCTGCTGCAGGCTAGCTTGTCAAAGGGCAGAGGGTCTTGGCCATAGTGCTTGAATGCAGGCTTGGGGGGCTCTGTGAGAATGCCTGCCTGTCCTCTATCTGGTCCACTACTGGAGAAGGAGTTCAGTCCCTGCATTGTCATGGGAGCGACTTTAGAGGACAAGGAGCTTATGTAATTCTTGGCAGGAGGCTGACTTCTAAGAAGAGGATCCAGGGGAGGGCTGTTCTTGGTTGTGTAGACCGGCATGGGTCTGCTCGGAAGCCTCAGGTAGGCACAAGGTTCAGGCAGTTCCTTCTATTCCTGCTACTGCCTCCTTTGGGGTGTCCTGGGAAATGTCTGCAGGACAGACTTCCTCTGCTGCTGCTCCTGCCTTGGTCTCTGCTCCTTCTTCCTCTCACTCTGGTTTTGGGGCACTGGGTTCTGGAGATTCTGGGGCTTCCGTGGTGCCAGGTTCTCTTTCCCCCTATTGGGGCCCAAAGACTGTGGCGCCAGGGCTCCATCCCAGCACTTCCTGGGGCACCTGGTGCTTCTGGCCGTGTGTCCAGAGGCCCCACAGTCCTTGCACTTCACCCTGGGATTCTCCTTGATGGAGGAGATTGACATCTTAAGGAGTATTCAGAGAAATGCTATAGTTGATCAAAACTCAGTGGTGGATGTTAAGCAGGGAAATTTTCTAATCAAATTTATATTTTATGAAGATTATACTGACAGTATTATGGAGAGTCTTTCTCCCCCATTCTGCTTTTCTCTATGTAAAGCATTTCAGATTTTTTTTTCCTATGGGAAGTCTTTCCTGACACTACCAGTTTATTATAATTGCTCCTGTTGTATGCTATGATACCACTATACTTCACCTAACAACTTACTTAACCTGTGCAGAATAAGATCTAGTGTTCAGTAGCACAATATAATGACTATAGTTAATGATAATTTATTGTATATTTCAAAATAACTAGAAAAGTGGAAATGTGTTTGTTCCTAACACAAAGAAATGGTAAATGTTTAAGGCGATGGATATTCCAATACCCCAATTTGATCATTACACATTGTGTGCTTGTATCAAAATATCACATGTACACTGCAAATATGTACAACTCTTATGTATCCCTAACAATTAAAAATAAAAAGATAAAAAAGCAAAAAAGGGAAAACTTTTTATTTCCCTTTTGCTGTACTTCATAAACCTTTTCTTATTTCTGTTCTTCATCCTAGTTAATTGCATCACCATATATCTAGTTTTCTCAGCTAAACTCTGACAAATCATTTTGGAATCCTCTCTCCTCTTATCTCTATAATCAATCTATCACTGACACTAAATATAACTTGAATATATTTATACTTCTTGCTTATTTCACTGCAACCACTCTAGTCCAAGCCACCATTATCTCCTGCTTTGATTGTTTTAATAGCTGTCTTACTGGTTTTCTTAATTCTACTTTTGTTCCTGGAATTCATTTCTCACACACACAGCAGCCAGAAATCTTTTTTTTTTTTTTTCTTGAGATAGAGTCTTGCTTTGTTGCCTGGGTGAGTGACATGGCGTCAGCCTAGCTCACAGCAACCTCAAACTCCTCAGCTCAAGCAATCCTCCTGCCTCACCTTCCCGAGGGACTACCAGTGTGCACCACCACGCCTAGCTAATTTTTTTCTATTTTTAGTAGAGATGGGGGTGGGGGTCTCACTCTTGCTTAGGCTGGTCTTGAACGCCTGAGCTCAAGCTATCCTCTAGCCTTGGCCTCCCACAGTTCTAGGATTACAGGTGTGAGCCACTGTGCCTGGCCCTTAGAAATCTTATTTATTTATTTATTTTTATTTTATTTTATTTTATTTTTTTTGAGACAGAGTCTCTGTTGCCCGGGCTAGAGTGCTGTGGTGTCAGCCTAGCTCACAGCAACCTTGAATTCCTGGAGTCAAGCAATCCTTCTGCCTCAGCCTCTTGAGTAGCTGAGACTAGAGGCATGTGCCACCATGCCTGACTAATTTTTTCTATATATTTTTAGTTGGCAAATTAACTTCTTTCTATTTTTTTTTTTTTTTTTTTAGTGGAGATGGGGTCTCGCTCTTGCTCAGGCTGGTTTTGAACTCCTGACCGTGAGCTATCTGCCTGCCTCGGCCTCCAGAGTGCTAGGATTACAGGTGTGAGCCACCGCACCCAGCCTAGAAATCTTATTTAAAAATGTGAATTTGATCATGTCATTTCCCTACTTTAAACCTTCTAGTGACCTTCTGTTACACTTAGGATAAAATCCAAATCTTTCACCATGTTCTACAAAGCTGTACGTAATATATTCTCTACTGAACTTTCTGACTTCATTTCCCGCTACTTAATTCCTTGTACGCTGTGCCTCAGCTTGTCCCCATCTGGGGGCTTTTCAACGATTCTTTCTTCTGCATGGGATACTCTGCCTCTGGATCTCTTCATGGCAGGTTTCTTCTCATCATTCTAATCTTAGCTCAAATAAGAAAAGCCTTCTCCAACCACCCGGACTTCCTACCTATCCTCACATCTTCCACTTATGCCCCACCATATAACTATTTATTATGTTTTAAATAGTACATACCGCTATTTGAAATTATCCTATTTTAAACATTGAAATATTTATTTCTGAGACAGGATCTTTGTCATTCACTGCTTAATCTTCAGGGGCTAGAACTGTGCCTTCGTATATTTGTAGATTTTGCTCAGTAGTAGATTTAAATGAATGAATCATAGCATTTACTACACTTTGTGCAATTAATAATGTAATTCCATCTCTGAAGACTGTAAACTCCATGAGATCAGAAACCATGCCTGCCTAGCTCACCATTGTATATTCAGAGTTTAGCACATAATAAGAACTTGATAAATATTTTTTGACAGAATGAATAAATAATCATTGATTGAGACTGGAGTCAGAGAGGTCAATTTGAAGATATTGCAGTGATCAGTTGAAATATAAGGAGGGCCTTAACAAAGCCATTAGCAGAAGGGATTAAGCACATAGGAGATATGCTAGAGAAGACTCAGTGCCTATTAAAAAGAATTGGCTACAAAGAGAGAGGAGTCAAAGTTTGATTGAAAGTATGGATAATAGTGATATCATTTATAAAGATAAGGAAAAGTAGATTTGGAATAGGGTGGGATAAGGGGGGAGAAGTGAGGTAGGATAAGGGGATAAGGTAGGATAAGGATAAGAAATTGTTGAATTTAGGTTTGACTCTTGAGCTTGTGATGTCTGTGGAATATCTAGCAGAAATCTTAGTAAGATATATATTTTGATGTTCATGAGAGTTGTCTAAGCTGGATTTATAGATTAGTAAGACATATAGGTGGTATTCAGACATTTAAAACTTTGATAAATTGTCTTATTGTCAGATAATATGTTTTCCTTCCTTACTGGCAATGCCCCACCAGCCCATTCTTGAGGCAGGATTAAACTTCTACTCTACTGATGTTAGGTTTGGCCATTTGACTTTCCTTGACTAATTAATGAATTGTGGAGTTGCATGCCACTTCTATGAATAAGTTCTAGGAAACATCTTGTGGTCCACCATCTTTTTCCTTTGTTGTGAGATCAACATGTTTCAGACGGGGCTGTGCCATTAAGTGGAGAAGATGCAGAGACAAACTGCAGTTGTGCACCTACAAAAGATATAACACATGAGTGAGAAGTAAGCCTTTGTTATAAACTATTGACATTTTGGGACTGTATGTTGCTACAGCATAACCTAGTAAAAGCTGACTGATACAGAGACAGAGATTAGTGAGTTCTAGAGTTGAGAATAGAAGAGGGTTAAGGGAATAATTCCTAGGGAATTGTAAGGGAGAGTCTAGGAAAAAGAGTTTACAAAGGACACTAGGCAGACAACTCTGGTAGCAGGAGAACAAAGAGAGAGGGAAAATATCACAAAAGCCAAGGGAGAAATTATAAGAATGAGTGGTTAACAATATCAAATGATACAGAAAGTTTTAATAAGTAGAGTTTCAAAAATATTCATTGAATTTATTTTTAAATTTAAAGCCATGGTGACCTTATGAGAGCAATTCCAGTTGAGTGATTAGGGAGCTACTTCATCATAGAAACTTTGAATTCATTATTCAAAGTCTGTTGCAAATACCACTTCCTCCATAATGCCTATTCTGATTCTTCTCCAACCAGATATAAACTTTCCTTTATTTAACCCCATTATACTCATTATATCCTGTGCTCAGTGTTTCTCTCTGACTGTTTACCTATTAGGGAGACTTTCAGTTTATCATTTAGATTTTCAAATGGAAGATGGAAAAAGTCCCATTACTAAGCAATAAGACTTTTTAAAAAAATTAAAGTAACTATAAATGATTGCAAATTTAAAGGAGAAATAATAACTTTAGAGAAATTTATACTGTTTAAGATGTAAATAAAAGTCAGATAATGCATAGACCTTTTGCTTAAAATGACAACCCTTTCTGAGATGTTCAAGGGGAGTAAGCATATGATTTCTTTTCATTTGTGCCTTGTTTACTAGATGGTGCTCTATCCTTACCTCATCCTTCTGTTTGTTCCTCATTTCATTTCTGAATCTCCTCCGATTATTGAGGTTTATTCCATTCTTAAATTACCCTTTTACTCTATCTTTATCCTTAAACCTGTTTGAATTTTAACTAAATTCTGACTCCATCCTTCTTTCTCACTTCATCTTTGACCTGAGACTTAGGGATGATGGGCATGTTTTAATATAAATTATATAGTAATCATAAAAGTTGAAAGCTGAAAGCCTAATTGTTTGCTTTTAGGAGGTGTCAAAATGCTCCAGTATCAAAATGCCCCTGAATCAAAATAGCTGAGTCAAATGCACATGATAATGTACCACTATGCTTCTGAGAGGGGATCTAATTGAGATCTTATTAGTTTTGAGTTTATACACCCAAATTATCTACTCCATATGATTACTTAGACCTCACATTTTATAGAATTTATAATACTTGTGTCTTTAGGCTCCTCCAGGAATCTCCATTCTACCTGCAATGCTTTTATGCCCAGTCATAAAGAGCCCAATTCTCCTTTAATATGCTGTTAGACAAGATGAGAATATGATTGTCTTTGCTTAATTTATTTGCTTAATTTACTTCACTCTTGGAAAAAAGAATTAATCATAATTATAATAACTTTGTCCTAATTGAGATGCACATTTTTAGAACTCAATTTTCAAAAACAGCCTATAACCAGAAATTGAGCATAAAGACACTTGTGGGCTATTAAAGTATAGTTTGCTATGAAGCTTCTGCACTCTAAACTTTAGGTAGCAAGTAAAACAGCTGCACAAAGGCATATTCCTAGGAAAGTGGCAGGTGACAGTCTGACTCATGGGAGAAATGAGAAAAATGTCTGTGTTACAAGATAGTAAAATAATTGGTGATTAGGAAGGGAAGGGAGCTAACATTTATCTCACATTTAATATGTGCCAATCATCTTAAATATGTTATCTCATTTAATATTTATCCTAGTTCTATAATGTTTTATTATTTTTGTACAGATGAAGAAACTGAGACATAGCAATTATTATGATTTGCTCAAGGTCATACAGCTAGTACATAGAAGGGAGGAAAAGTAGACATTTAAAAATAATAATGGCTATCAATTATTTTGTTGCAGGCATGATTCTAAATTCATTATGTGTACCAATGCTTTTAATGTTCAGAACAGCTTGATGAAGTAAATATTAGTAGTGTCATAATTTTATAGATGAAGATATTAAAGCACAAAGAGGATAAGTAACCTACCCAAGTCATATAGTAAGAGACAGAGGTGAAATTCAAATCCAGATAGTCTGATTTCAGAGCCTCTGCTTTTTACTCACTAAAATAAAATAACACTGCCTAGCATTTATGATTTAATTAAGAAAAGAGGGCACTAATCTATAATTCCTATTCTCCTTCCTTCTAATATCTAGCCTTCCCTGCTTAACTCCAGGCAATTTCCTATTTACTCCAAGAATCTATTCATAAGATGAGACTTTAATATACAATCTCTCTTCTTAACCATGTGACTTTTTATTTCACACATATTATCTCTTAATTCCTGGAATATCTCTGAAAAGTTATTATGATCCTTGGGTTAAAAGCTGAGAAAACAAAGGCTTAAAGTGATAAAGTAACTTGACTAAGTTCACATGGTTTACATAAGCAGATCCAGAACTCAAAACTAGATTTGAGTCACTCATACATTGCTGATAGGAATGTACAATGTCATGGTCATTGTGGGAAGAAGGTTAACATTTTCTTATAAAATGAAAAATGCAATTACCACATGTTTACACAAAATCCTGTATATGAATGGTCATAGCAGTTTATCTTTAATAGCCAAAGTCAGGAATCAGCCCAGATGTACTTGATTAGGTGAATGGTTAAGTAATCTGTAGTACATCCGTACCATGGAATACTACTCAGAGATAAAAAAAAAATGAACTATTGTTATATACAATAACTTGGATGAATTTTCAGAAAATTATGCTGAGTGAAAAAAGCCAATACCTAAAGGTTACATAATGTATGAATCAAATTACATCATATTTTGAAATGATGAAATTTTAGATATAAATGGCAGATTAGTGGTTGTCAGGGGTTAGAGACAGAGGTGGGGATAGGATAAAGTAGGTAGGCTTATAAAAGGGCAAGACATATCCTTGTGGTGATTCAGCTGTTCAGTGTCTTGACTGTGGTGATGGATACAGGAACCTACACATGTGATAAAATTATATAGAACTAAATTTTCATATACACACATGCACATGCACATACACTCACAAAGATAAATACAAGTAAAACAGGGGAAATCTGAATAAAATCAGTGTGTACTATCAATTTCAATCTGTTTATGATATTGTACTATACAGTTTTATAAAATTTTACCATGGGGGAAGCTATATAAAGTGTATAAGACGTCCCTCTATATTATTTCTTGCATATAAATCTATAATTATCTTAAAAATTTCAATAAAAATATATCAGGGCATGAAAGAGTCTTCCCTACATTTTCTTCTAGGATTCCTATGGTTTCATGCCTTAGGTTTAAGTCTGTTATCCATCTAGAACTGATTTTTGTAACAGGTGAGAGGTGGGGATCCAGTTTTAATCTTCTGCATGTAGCTATCCAGTTTTCCCAGCACCATTTATTGAAAAGGGATTCTTTTCCCCAGTGCATATTTTTGTCTGCTTTGTCAAATTAGATTACCATAGGCAGATGGTTTTATCTCTGGATTCTCAGGCCTGTTTCAAAGGTCTATATCTCTGTTCTTGTGCTAGTAGCATATTGTTTTAATTATTATAGCCTTGTAGTACAACTTGAAGTCTGATAGATTGATACCTCCAAGTTTGTTCTTTTTACTTAAGATTGTTTTGGCTATACAAGGTCTTCTCTGATTCCATACAAAGCATAGAATTATTTTTTCTAGATTTGTAAAGAATGATGATGGTACTTTGATAGGGATTACATTAATTCCGTAGATCACTTTAGGTAGTATGACTGTTGTAGTCATCATTTTGCTTGTTATCTAGTTGCTTTGTTTTCTCCTTTGTGTTACGACTTTTTCAAAGCTGTGAGTTTTACCTTCTATGTGTTTTTACACTAGTTGGCATCAATTGTAGTGTTACATGTAGAGCATTTTTAAGCATTTCTTGTATGGAAGGTCTAGTGGTGATAATTCCCCTTAGCATTTGTTATTCTGGGAAAGACTATTTCTCCTTCATTTATAAAGCTTAGTTTTGTAGGACACAAAATACTTGGCTGGAAGTTCTTATGTTTAAGAAGACTAATAATAGGACCCCAGTCGTTTCTGTCTTGAAAAGTTTCTGCTGAGAAATCTGTTGTTTGTCTGATGGGTTTTCCTTTGTAAGTTACTTGACGATTGTTTCTTACAACTTTTAGGAGTTACTCCTTCACTTTGACTTTGGCTAGACTGATGACTATGTGCCTTAATGATGTCCTATTTACTATGTATCTTCCAGGTGTTTAATGACTTTCTTGTATCTAGAAGTCAAATCTCTAGCAATACCAGGCAATTTTTCTTCCATTATTCTTTCAAATAGGTTTTTCATACCTTTTGCTTTTTCTTCTTCTCCCACAGGAATACCTATTATTCTTATATTTGTTCACTTTACATAATCTAATATTTCTTGGAAAGATTGTTCATTCTTCTGGATTCTCTTTTCTTCATTTTTGACTGACTGGGTTGATTTGAAAGTACTGTCTTCAAGCGTTGAAGTTTTTTCTTCTGCTTGGTCTAGTCTGTTGTTAAAACTTTCTTCTGTATTTTGAAAACCCTGAATGACTCATTTCCAGAAGTTCTGTTAAATTTTTTCTTAGATTATCTATCTGTTTAGTGACTTTTTTATTCATTTCCTGCATTTTTTTTTTTTTGGTTTCTTTGTGTTGGTTTTGAACTTTCTTCTTGATCCCCTTCACCTTATTTGTGATTTGTATTTTGAAATCCATATCTGTCATTTCAACAATTTCTTTTGGTTGTAGCCCATTGTTGGAGAGGTAGGAGTGATCCTTTGCAGGTGTCAAAAAAATATGATTTTTCATGTTGCTGGAGTTCTTGTACTGGTTTCTTGTCACTTGGAATCTCTTCCCTCAGTGCAAACACATAGCTTTGTGATATACCTGGTCTCCTCTGCCAGGAACTCTGTTGCTCAGAGAAGAGAGGGAGGAGTGCACTGGCCTTTGGCTCATGCATATAGGTACCCACTGTGTTTCTGGAAAATTGGATCGTTTGAAACTTAGACCCTTGGGAGGGTATTCAGTTGCCAGTGATGGTGGACTAGGTTATGTAATCCCTAGTTCCCAAGCCCCTGGATGGTGTGTTTGAGTCCTTTTCTGGAAGAGAGATCAGGTAGGAGAAAGGGATAGATGACCCCTGAGCCTGTAATACTGCTGCTCTCCTGTGCCTTCCCAGCCCCCTATAGTTGTCACAGTCCAGGTTGGTGATGGGTGATGTTCATGTGGAAGGGTGGGCTGGTTCCTAGGCCATGGCTGACAGCTCTTTTGGGGGTGAGGTGAATCCCTCTCCTTGGTGGCAGTGGAGGTGAGGAGCCCTGGGGGTTTGTTCTCACCCAAGTCCATTGTTGAAAGCTGTGGCAGTGACAACTCGGTGGGGCTACCTAGGCAGCATCATCAGTCATGTGACAGTGGGTGTTTGGTCCTACTTGAGTCCCCCAGTGGCAGTGGCAGTGGCAGGTGGCAGTGGCTGGGTAGGGCTACCTAGGCAGCCACAGCAGAAACTGGTAGTAGTGAGCATATGATCTGCCCAGGTGCCCTGGTGCTGGTGAAGGAAGTGGTGGTGGTAACCTTGGCTGGGTGAGGCTGCTCTGGCGGATATAAGTGGTGTGGGTGGCTGTGGATGTTTGCTCTGCCTGAGTGCCCTGGCAGTGGCAGAAGCTGCTGTGGTGGCTGTGGTGGTGCCAGTGACTGGGTGGGTCTACCCAAGCAGCTGTAGCAGATGTGGGAGGTCCTGGGCACTTTTTCTGCCTGGTGCCCCTTTGATGGTGGCAGCAGCAGTGTAGGGCACTTCTTCCTGGGGTGCGTGAGAGCACCCGGCCTCCCTGCTCCTTCCCTGGCCTGGCAGTGGTAATAAGGAGGCAGTGACAATGGAGCTGGCTCCTGGCTGATGAGGTATTCTGAGGCTGGCCTCTCAGAATGGCACCAACTGTAGCACGCAATGGTTGAAAACCAGTAAGACCCTATTGTGCTGTCTCTTTGAAGCAGAGCTACCACAGTCTTTAGGCAGCATCCAGCACAATCTGGGAATCCATGGGCGCGGAGTGGCCCTCCTACAGGTCAGATTTCAGTTACCATTGAGGAGTGGGGAACCTTAGAGCTTTCTTGTCTGCTTCCCTCCCCACATGCAGGGGCCTCCCCTGGGTACCTCCATTCCAGCCAGGCAGGTCACCCTACTTCTGTCTCCTTTGCTTTTGGTGCTTCTCACTGCTTCTCTATTGATTCACAGTGGTCTCTCCCAGATGATTCCTCTTAAGGTGAATATCTACTCGTTCATTTTTGATTTTCTATGTGAGAGTGGTGTGTGCTGGCTGCTTCAGTTCACCATCTAGGCCTCTCCCCCTAAACCTATTATTTTATTTTTAAATGTTTATTTTGAAATAGTTTCAGACTTACAGAAAAGTTGCAAAAATACTAAATAAATTTCTTGTGCATCTTTTCCTTATTCTCTAGATCTTAACATTTTATCATTTTTACTTTATCATTCTATATTTATACATTTTTTTCTGACTTTTTTAGCCATACCTGCAGATATAATACTTTTTTACTACTAAATTCTCTGTGTGTATTTCCTAAAAACAAAGCCATTTTCTTACCTTTCTATATTACAAGTATCAAAATTAGAAAATTAACATTGATCATCTAACTCACAGACCATATTCAAATTTTGTCAATTATCTCACTAATATCCTTTATATCAAAAGAAAAATCATTCTTGTATAAGATCCAACCCAGGATCACATACTGCATTTAGTTGTCAAGCCTATCTGTTTTCCTTTAATATGGAATAGGTCTTTGTTTTTCATGACCTTGACATTTTTTAAAGAGTATAGGGCATTTATTTTATAGAATTCTTTCAATTTTGGTTTGATCTTTCCTCATGATTAAATTTAGGTTATGCATTTTTGACAGGATACAACACAAATGATGTATTTTTCTCAGTGCCTCATGTCAGGAGGCACATAGTATATATTTTGTGCCATAAACTGGTCATGTTAACATTGATAACTTGGTTAGAATGGTGTCTTCCATGTTTCTCCACTGTAATGTTACTGTTTTCCCCTCTCTAATTAATAACTATTTTTTGAGGACATACTTTTTTGAGGATATCTAAGTATCCCATTTCTGATTAATTTTTAATTTACCAATTTTAGCATCCATTGGTAACTCTGGCCTGAAACATGTATTACTACAGTAGTTGAAATGGTGATTTTCTAATTACATCATTTCTTCTACATTTAGTTGGCTTTACATCATATGAAAGAACTGCCAGTTTTCCCACAGTTATTTATGTATTAATTTATGTATTCTTACTTTATTCTATGGTAAATAATCAATTATTAACATTATTTATTTCTATGTTCACTTTTTCTCCAATTTTGCCATTGAAAGTCACTTCAAATGGTCTCTGTGCCCTTTAGACATGTCCTCATTATTACTTGAGTACTTCTTTCTGTTTCAGGCAGGACTGTTTTACAAAATAGGCAGGACAAAGATATAAGTGTCTTTGTATTTGTCAATGTTTTATGCCTAATAGATAACAAATTAATACTTTATGAGTGAATGAATTAATATATGATCTACATAAATTGCAGGTGCACAAATGGACATACTGTTTTTTTTTTCTTTGTATTTTTATAAATGAGTCTAATCACTCTTTCCATAAAGACTGGCGAAAGAGAAAGTTTCTGTAGACTTTTTCAAGAGAAGAAAAATAGTTTTTATGAAGGAGTATAAAATAAAAAATTCATTTTATTTATTTATTATTTAATTTTCAAGTATTTATCGGTGCCTACTAAATCCTAAATATTTTGTTTGATACTTGGGATACAGCACTGAACAAAACAGATATGACCTCTGGTCTTATGGAGCTTACAGTCCACTAATGAATAAATAGGTTGCTGCAAAATACTTATAATGTCCAATTTCAACCTTTAATTCCTTCTATTTTCCTTTGTTGTTATTCTATCAAAGAAGATATGGGATGTCAATGAAAAAATAACATGATATATTTTCAAAGCCTATATTCTAAATCATTATGTGAGAGTCTAATCTTTGATTGGAGTTGCAAAAATGTATAAGAAATTCCTCTCCTGTCATGAAATTTCCTATCTAGTCAGATAAGTCAAATCCAGTAGTATAGGAACATAGAAAAAATGTAGGCCTTAGTGTTAAAAAATGAATCAGGGTTCAAATCTCAGATCTGCTTCTTCTTACCTCACCAACCTTGAGTGAGTTACTTAACCTCCCTGAGGTTAATAATACCTAGTGCTTCACTGTCTTTAATATACAGGATAATAATGCCTAATCCTTGGGATTTATTTCAGTTAGATACTTTCAGCCTCTGGTAACAGAAAACTCAATGCAAACTGATTTAAATGGCAAGGAGATGTATTGAATTGCCTAACTAGACATTGGTAGGCCAGGTTTCATGGTTGTTTTATTCAATGAATCAAGGATGTTATCAGGAATTCGGGTTCCTTCTGTCTTACCTCTCTGCCATCCCTAGTGTTGTCTCATCCAAGGGATGTTTATACTCATGGTCTGACCAACTAC